>SNQJ01S0060192.1:28704-42344 GCA_010110895.2 Picea sitchensis
GTGTTAATTTTAATCTTGTGACAATGACTCTAATGCATACAAGTTAAATATTACACAATGCCTTGACATTAGTTTGGAGATCACAAAAACATTATATTCTCCACTCTTAAGTGAAATTACCTCAACCATGCAAAATAAGTACTTTGTATTGACATTCTAATACATGATCTAGTCAATGGGGATTATGCTCTCTCATTTGCAACTATGTTTTCTTATTTCCATTTTTACATGGAAGTCAACCATTTGGGCGACAAGTGACCACAAATTTAAGAGAAACAAAGTGTTTTATATGATTGAATGAACTTGTAACTATGCTCTTAATACTAAATGAAAATATTCCTAGTCAACAAGCATGTTGGAACCTATACCCATTTTAAACACATCAATCATGAATTTAAGCCATGTTGTAAGATGATATATGAGCTTTATTACACCTAAGATTCAAATCATTCTTTCAATGAAGGATTTCATATTGGGGAATTGTTTAAGAACTTGATAAAGGGGCATGCAGAGACAATCTGTATTATACAACTGACGAAGCCAGTATCACTCTTAACACAACTTTGATTCATTTTATTTTTGGTCCTAAGGATACATTTCATACAATGGAAGAGTACCACCCAATTCCTAGATTTCAATAGGAACCAACAAATTCTCTTAATCCCTATGGATCAAATAAGGTTCTCATGCATCAATTTCAGTAACAAAACAAATTTTAATGAATTGCATTTGCTTAGCCCAGTATGAAGTGTACTTCAAAAACTTCATTGGATACTAGGAGAATTGAACCAACGATCTCTAACATACAAAATCTAGAGAATTAAAAAAAATTGACCCTTTCCCATGCTTATCGATACAAAAAATTTTGAACAAAAAATCTCTTTAATGTACGATATAACCCCATTGATTCGAAAAGAAATTAGTGATAAATAAGAAGAATTACATGATGCACTAGGGAGCACCATACTATTTACAAGTGTACATTGAAAATTGATATGACCAATTAGGAGCTCTTTCATCACCATAATGAAAAATATTTGTGGTTCAAAACATATTGAGGAAGGGAATTATGAAAGTGAAGCACATTCAAAGCAATAGAGGGTATTATCACAAGGACAAATATTCTGGTCCGCATAATTGTAATGTCCCCCATCTCTTGATGAAGAGGTTTGGGAAGACTTAGTGGTCTAGGTGTCCCCACTAGGCCATAGTCTCACACTGACGGGAAAAGTCAACCAAACTAAGGTTATATTCTTAAGTTGACTTAATGAAAAGGTAAAAAGAGTTAAAAAGATAACTCAATGAAGGAATAGAAGCGTTGGAGGTTGAGTTAGGAGTTAACCCTAGAGGTTAAATTAACTCAACAAGGAAACATAAGAAAAGTATAAAGAGAAGGCTAGGGCGCACCTCTCATTCATTCTGGATTTTGGTAATTGCTTGTTGATGCTCTTGAGCATACAGTTTTGAGGGTTTTGATATTACAAACCCTATGAACAACTCAGTGGTGAAATATTCCACTCACGTTGTTCCAAGCTTGGTCTCGGGGATGAAATACTCCACCCACACCATTCTATAGCTATCATCTATTCAGGAGGACTAGTAGGGTCGTACCAGTTGGATCAGCAGGGCCATACCAACTAGGGTTTTCTTGCAGGGGCGCACCATATGTTGAAAAAGAATTCGATCGAGCCAAGGGAAGAAGCTTTGGAGCTTTCCAACATTAGGGTTTTGCTTGTAAGCCCTTACTCATCAGTTTGAGGGCTTCTTGGAGGAGTCATCACGTCCCTATCATCTATTTGCAGGTTGGAACGATTTTAGGAGGAAGGGGATGATTTGGTGATTCAATATTATTTAGATCTAGGGGGCTATAGGCTAGATCTGATCTTGAGACTTCTCTCAAGTGATTATGGTTGCCTGATCTATCATCTGAGATATTTTCAGAGCATTTAGAGCCCATATTCATCTAGGCCATACTATTGGCCATATTCAGGGTTTCAGGAGGGTCGTACCACTCTAGGGTTTCGACAGTTTGAGGGGAAGGATTCAGTGTTTGAGCTCCATACTTCAGGAGGAGGCTTCAAGTGCCTTGATCTATCATTCAGAGGATTTTGACAACATTTGGGGAACTTCATATTCATGAGGGTCGAACCCTTGGTGTCCATTGTCTTCAGCAGGTCGTACCATCACCCAACAAGGTTGTACCAGTTGCTTAAGGGTTGAGATTAAACCCTAGTTTTGCAGTAGAGCGTTCATCTTCTACCTACAACCCTTTGGAGGCTTGATTGTAGATGTGGGAGCATTTTTGTATGCAGTTATCTTATTGTCTTGAAGCCATCTTAAGCTATTCCAGATCTACTTGTCATTTGTATCAGGTGCTTGCTTTCTTATAATAAAGTTCAACTATTGCTTGTGGTTCCTATCTTGTGTGTTGTCGATGTTCTTCATATGATGGCAATAATACTTGTATAATCATTGGTTGAATAACTGAATAAACCCTAAGGCCGAAATGTTCATGGCCAACATGTATACACAACGCTTAATAATCAATCAGTGATTAGTTAGTGATTCCAAGCAAAAAATTGGCTTGGGATCATTACAGTGGTATCAGAGCTTTGATCCTCAAAACCTGTGAGGATTAGTGCATGCAGAGGTACAATGGTATCTTAAATGGGAGAAGGAAGAAGTCAGCTAGTGAAACATAAACTGAAATGGAAGGATCGGGAGATGACCATGAGCCACAAGGCTTGGCCTTCTTGGCAGCCAAATTCAACAAATTCCATCAAACCATAAAGCTTACAGAAGGAAACCTGGTCCACCATTTATAGGAAAGCCATGAGACAAACTGAAGGGGGCAAGCCGAAATCACTCAGACCTTGAAAAAGGTAGATGAGAATCTAAGGAAGATTGATGAGAATCAGACTCGGATAACCGAGCTATTGATGAATATGACTCATTGGGGGAAAGAACCTAAGACGTATGGAAACAAAGAGGCTGGTGGATCCCATGGGGAAGTCAAGTATAATCCAGAAAAGGCTCCTAGGTCCGAAGGAATCCATGGAGGGGGTACGTCACATGGACAGATGGGGAGTAGGACGAACCCTAGACCATTCTTGCCCACATTCACAGATGAACAGGTACATCAGGAGCAGGTGGATGACTTTGTTGAGCAGATGGAACAATGTACTAGGGAGTACTATGGGTTGGATATGATCATTCAGAGGCAAATGTCTTTGGATCAATATTGCCAACTCAAGTTCAGAAACAAGCCCAGGCCGAATCACAGGAGCAGTTTTGAGTTTGAACGAAGAGTAGAGAAAATAGAGATCCCATACTTTGATGGTACAACCAAAATGACAGCCCAAGCATGGGTGCAAAAATTGAACACTTACTTGAATCTCAATCCGATGAGGGAGATGGAGGCCATAAAATTTGCCACTATGTATTTGGATGGCAAGGTTCATGACTGGTGGTATCATGGACTTACCACCTTAGGCCACAACCAAATAGTAACCTACACAGAATTCACCCAAAGACTCATTGACAGATTTGATCAGGGGGATTCTAAACTACCTTTCTGGGAGCTTACACAGCTCAAGCAAACAGGGGCAGTCGAGGCATACATTGAGAAATTTCAGAGGCTAGCAGTCATGGTGCAGGATATATCACCAACCAGGCTCATGATGCTCTTCACTGAGGGGTTGATGGAACCCTTGAAGGGTTGGGTAAAGGCTTTTAAGCCTACCAACTTACAGGATGCTATTTGGAGGGCAAGGGACCTAGGACCAGCTGCCAAACCAAATTTTGTACCTAGGCCACCTCTTAACACCGAAGGAAGAGACCAGAGACCTCCAATGAACCAAGGGGGACGTGACACAAGAGGGTTTGACAGGGGCCATGGCAGAATGGATGACAACACCAGGAGGGAATTGAGAAGGAAGAAACTCTACTTCACATACAAGGAACCATGGAACCCATCACACAAGTGCATGGGTCGTGGCCAAGTGCACTACATAGAGGTGACATCAGACAATGAGGAGGAGGAATATTATGGCTAACTTCATAAAATGGAGGCCGAAACCCTAGAGACAACAGAAGAGGTGGTCACAGAACAGGACAGTACGACTGAGGGGAAAGCTACCTTGGCATCTATTAGTGGGGTACCCAAATTCAACACCTTCAGGATGAGAAGAGTCTTCCAGGGGTAGAAGGTATCAATGTTGATTGATTGGGGAGCCTCTCACAACTTCATTGACTCAACGCTATTGAAGAGGAGGAATATACCCACAATAGGATTTGAAGGGTTCAAGGTGGAGGTAGCAGGTGGAAGTACTATGCCTTGTGATAGGTACATTCTAGGTATGAGGTTTACATTGGGTAGGCACAAGTTAGTACATGACATGTATGTGATGGAACTTCCAGACACTAACATCATCCTTGGGGTTCAGTGGCTCAGCACATTGGCGCCTATCACCACCAATTACAAGACCATGGAGATGTCGTTTACAGAGGAGGGTGGACGAAAGGTAGTGCTCAGAGGCATGACATGTAATTCTGCAAAGGTAGTCATGGCCAAGAGGATGGAGGCCGTCTTCAGGATAGATGAGACAGTGTATGCAGTAAAATGCAGGATTTCAACACGTGTGGATGAGAAGGGAAAGGTTCACTACACATGAGATATCCAAGAGATCCTTGACAAACACAACAAAGTGTTTGGGCCGATTCCTCCAGGGGTACCATCAAACAGGGGGTTTGAGCATATCATTGAGCTTGAGGTAGGAGCTAAACCAATCACCACCACACCATATAGGCATCCAAAGAAGTATAAAGACGAGATAGAGAAAGCCATCAAAGAATTTCTGGACATGGGACACATCAAGCCGAGCTCTAACCCTTTTGCTTCTTCAGTAGTGTTGGTCAAGAAGAAATATGGGACTATGCGGATGTGCATTGACTTTCGGGCCTTGAATAAAAAGACAATAAAAAACAGGTACCCTATACCAAGGATTGATGAGTCGCTAGAAGAACTACTTGGAGCTATCTATTTCACAAAGATTGACCTTCATTATGGCTACCATCAAATCAAGATGAGGGAGTAGGATATCTCAAAAACAACTTTCAGGTGTCACTACGACCATTATGAGTTCTTGGTGATGCCCTTCGGGTTACCCAATGCCCCATCCATGTTCCAATCTTGCATGAACCATGTGTTCAACAAACAACTTAGGAAACATGTGTTAGTATTTTTTGATGACTTGCTTATTTACAACAAGACGTGGGAGGAAAACCTTATGCATGTGGACCAAATTCTGTTTATCATGGAGGAGCAGTCACTGTACACTAAGGAGTCCAAATGTGAGTTTGGAAGGACAAATGTACTGTACTTGGGACACATCATTGGAGAAAAGGGGGTATAGGTACACCAGGAGAAAATAAAATCCATTATGGAGTGGCCTACTCCTAAGACACTCATAGAGTTAAGGGGATTTCTAGGCATGTGCATGTACTACAAGAAATTTGTCAAGGGATTTTCTCAACTGTGTGCACCCTTGACCGATTTGACTAAGAATGGAGCCTTCAAATGGAGTGAAGAAGCCCAAATTATGATGGATAGGATGAAAATGGTGATGAGCATGTGCCCAATCCTAGCCCTTCCAAATTTCAGCCTGCCTTTCACCTTGGAGTGTGATGCCTCAGGAGAAGGTATAGGGGTCGTACTGATGCAGAATAGGCACCCTCTTGCCTATGAGAGCCGGAAAATCAGTGGTCCTGAGCTACTCTACAACATTTATGACAAATAAATGTTGGCTATCATGCATTCACTAGCCAAATTTCGGCAATATCTGGTAGGTGCACGATTTGTGGTCAAATCAGATCATAACAGTCTTAAATACCTACTGGAGCAGAAGGACTTAAATGAAACACACAAAAAATGGGTAAGTAGAATACAAGACTATGACTTTGACATTGAATTTGTCAAAGGGAAGAACAACATAGTGGTTGATGCATTGTCTAAGAGGCCATCCATTTTTTCCATGACAGGTGTATCGGTTGACTGGAAGGACCACTTGTGATGGAGTATGCAAGGGATCAATTTGCTTGTCAGCTATTGGACAGACAAATACAGGATGATTACTTCAGGATTATGAATGACCTCATATATTACAAGGGTTGAATCTTTTTGGTTCCTGGATTGGTCTTCAAGGCCAAAGTGTTGCAGGCATGTCATGACTCACCAATGGCAGCGCACCAAGGGATTAACAAGATGTCCAGGCAGGTGAGAGAGAGGTTCTCATGGAAGGGCCTCAAGGAGGATGTAATAAATCATGTCAAGGAGTGTACTACATGCCAGGAGAACAAGGATGAGCACACTCACCCAACAGGATTACTGCAACCCTTACCCATTCCAGAGCACAAGTGGGAAAGCATATCGATGGATTTCATCACCGGGTTGCCAAGGACGTAGGGGAAGGACTTCATTTTCGTAGTAGTGGATAGATTGACAAAGTTTACACACTTATTCTCCATAGCCACGGACTTCAATGCAACACAGGTGGCCAAACTATTTTTTCAGGGAGATTTTCAGGTTGCATGACCTACCCAAGACCATTGTCAGTGATAGGGATATCAGGTTCATGAGTACATTTTGGCAGGAGTTGTTCAGATTGGTTGGTATGACCTTAACCCTTAGTACCAGCTATCACCCTCAGACAGATGGACATACTGAGATAGTCAACAAATGGGTGGGAGGCTACCTCAGGAATTATGTGGCAGGGAAACAAAAAGCGCGGGTTAGATGGTTTCACTTAGGAGAGTACTGCTACAACACCAACCAACACGTGTCCATAAGCATGACACCATTCAAGGCCTTATATAGCTATGATCCACTCTCTTTTGTGGAGATTGCTTTTGGTGACAGCAAGGCAGCAATGGTATAGGATTGGGTACAACATAGTCAAGACATCCTCAGGGAGCTGAAGGATCATCTATAGAGAGCACAAAACTAGTAGAAGGTCCAGGCAGGCAAGCACAGAGTTGAGCGTACTTTTGATGTTGGTGACTTAGTCTATCTAAGGCTCCAACCATATATACAAGCTTCTATAAAAAGAAGCAGAGTAGAGAAGCTACAACCACGTTTCTTTGGGCCCTACATGATCAACAGGAAGATAGGGGTCGTAGCTTATGAGCTGGAGCTTCCATAAGGCAACATGATACACAACGTCTTCCATGTGTCATGCTTGAAGAGGTCCATCAGCCAACACATCAAACTCATTGAGATACTACCTCCCATGGATGAAGAGGGGCAACTTGTTTTGATTCCGAAAGAGATACTGAATGTTCAGGAGAAGAGGCTCAGGAAAAGAAGCATCAATGAGTACTTGATCAGATGGAAGGATCTATCCATTGAGGATGCCACGTGGGAGAATGAACAGGTGGTACGTGAGACAGGTTTGGAATTGCTTGAGGACAAGAAATTTCTAGTAGGGGAGACTGTAATGTCCCCCACCTCTTGATGAAGAGGTTTGGGAAGACTTAGTGGTCTAGGTGTCCCCACTAGGCCATAGTTTCACACTGAGGGGAAAAGTCAACCAAACTAAGGTTATATTCTTAAGTTGACTTAATGAAAAGGTAAAAAGAGTTAAAAACATAAATTAATGAAGGAACGTTGGAGGTTGAGTTAGGAGTTAACCCTAGAGGTTAACTTAACTCAACAAGGAAACAAAAGAAAAATATAAAGAGAAGTCTAGGGCGCACCTCTCATTCATTCTGGATTTTGGTAATTGCTTGTTGATGCTCTTGAGCATACAGTTTTGAGGGTTTTGATATTACAAACCCTAGGAACAACTCAGTGGTGAAAGATTCCACTCACCTTGTTCCAAGCTTGGTCTCGGGGATGAAATACTCCACCCACACCATTCTACAACTATCATCTATTTAGGAGGACTAGCAGGGTGTTACCAGTTGGATCAGTAGGGCCGTACCAACTAGGGTTTTCTCGCACGAGCACACCATATGTTGAAGAAGAGTTTGATCCAGCCAAGGGAAGAAGCTTTGGAGATTTCTAGAATTAGGGTTTTGCTTGTAAGCCCTTACTCATCAGTTTGAGGGCTTCTTGGAGGAGTCATCATGTCCCTATCATCTATTTGCAGGTTGGAACGATTTCAGGAGGAAGGGGACGATTTGGTGATTCAATATTATTCAGATCTAGGAGGCTCTAGGATAGATCCGATCTTGAGACTTCTCTCAAGTGCTTATGGTTGCCCGATCTATCATCTGAGAGAGTTTTAGAGCATTCAGAGCCCATATTCAGCTAGGTCGTACTATTGGCCATATTCAGGGTTTCAGGAGGGTTGTACCACTCTAGGGTTTCTGCAGTTTGAGGGGAAGGCTTCAGTGTTTGAGCTCCATACTTCAGGAGGAGGCTTCAAGTGCCTTGATCTATCATTGGGAGGAGTTTGACAACATTTGGGGAACTTCATCTTTAGGATGGCCGAACCCTTGGTGTCCCTTGTCATCAACAGATCGTACCATCACCCAGCAGGGCCATACCAGTTGCTTAAGGGTTGAGCTTAAACCCTAGTTTTGCAGTAGAGTGTTCATATTCTACCTACAACCTTTGGGAGGCTTGCTTGTAGCTCAGGGAGAATTTTTGTATGCAACTATCTTATTGTATTGAAGCCATCTGAAGCTATTCCAAATCTGCTTGTCATTTTTATCAGGTGCTTTCTTTCTTATAATAAAGTTCAATTATTGCTTGTGGTTCTTATCTTGTGTGTTGTCGATGTTCTTTATATGATGGCAATAATACTTGTATAATCATTGGTTGAATAACTGAATAAACCCTAAGTCTGAAATGTTCATGTCCAACCTACATACACAACACTTAATAATCAACCAGTGATTAGTTAGTGATTCCAAGCAAAAAATTGGCTTGGGATCATTCCAGTAATTGACTACAGTATAATTCAAAATGAAACATATGTTCCTTTTTTTTAAAATAGGCTACCAAACAACAATGTTGCCACAATTGGGGTTCAGTTGTTTGGCCAACAATTGCCCTCGTAACAAGTGATACACATCTACTTCACTCATGTCCCAAAACAAATGATGTCATTTGCAACTAAGTGTCGATCGGAACTTCTAAACATGGGAATGCATTCCAACCTCCGTTAAATGTTAATTACAAACATCTGTCAAGGTATAGATCATAGACAATTTTGGACCAGATCTTAGGTCCACACCAAGAATAAACTATGTCTATGTACTTTACACTCTTGGGCAAGATTAATAACCTTGTTGGATGGCGCCCAATTTATGAGTGAATCACTCCAATAGAGAAAAATGCAATTTATACGAAATGCACAAACTATGCATGTAATTGAGTACATGTAGTGGGCTATGGATTAAAGGGAAACAACTTAAGGCTTCTTAAAACATGATTTGTGGAGTTAAATACCAACATAACAAGAATTTTAAGGGATTGATGAACTTAAAGAACAATGTTTATATCATGTAAACCATACTCGAGGAGTTTGACAATATTTTTCATGCATTATTCTCACATCATATGTGCATGTATGAAGTATATCATTATCATATAGTTCATTTTCATCAAATATGGAGGTTATAATTTTGCATTCAGGTCGGGAAACAGAGGCTATGCCATATTTATAGTTAGGATGAGAATATTTAGGGCTCAACGAGAGAAACAATTACTCTACTATTTATATATTTGAACAACATGCCAATCAATTGAGATTATCTTGATCCAATTAGGCATATGGTCATGTGAAGAGATATGGAGGATAAGTAAGCATACCGACTAATAGAGAAAGAGAAAAAGAACAAGATTTCATAGAGGATTATGAAACAAAGATAAATTCTTGTCAATTGTTTTAACCATAATCCATATTTTATATTCAGAATTTTAATTCATTCAACTATAAAACGGTAACCTTTAGGGAGTCTAGGAAACCAAAGACAAAATTTGATAGAGAAAATTGTACCATATATATATATAACATTTCAAAAACAAAATTTATAAACCAGAATAAGGTTTTAACTTATCTTTTGAAAACTTGTTGACCAAGAATAAGTTAAGCGAGTGATTTCCACCCAATCGTATGCAATCCACAATGGATGCCACCCCCCTAACTGTGATATGATACCACCAGTCCGAAGCAAGGATAAAATAACTTCAAAATTCAATCTCACACAGATTCAAACCAATGCTTTGTATTATTGGCTTCTTGACGGTAGAACAACACTAAGGCACCCACACACCCACCCTACACAACACAAGGAGCACCTCCTTCTCTGTTGTACAATACCTAATAAATTACTATATTTTGTGTTATTCAATGTGTGCATAGAAGGTTTGAGCTGCTATCTCAAACTTCAACAGAATTCTCCATGCTTTCTTGGCTTTTCCTCAAGGTATACAAGCTTCAATTCATGGTTGGTTTCATATATCATGAGCTTGGCTCTATTTTTTTGTTGTCTAACCTCTCAAAACTCTTTTCCCCTTATTTTTCCAGCAACTCCTCCTTTCCCATTCAAAATTTCCTCGTGCATCATGGCAAGAGAATTCAAACTCAACTTATTTTCCTAGTTCTAAGAATTTAGGGGAGACAACTTGGTATATTTTAGGAAATGGTGGCTTAGATTGAGGAATTTGTTTCCTCCACTCTTTTTAACCCCTTTTTGCTTTGAGATTGGTGAGGGTTCAAGGTAAAATCAGGGTAGATGTTTTTAGGCATAAACCCCCCTTAGACCCCCGCACCTTTCCCCTCTTGTGGTATCATAGCCCCTATAGGTGCTCAAGTTCAATTGATCTTGATCTTTCTTCTTTATTAACTACAAAATAGAAAACTTACATATTCACAGTACCATGGTATACCTGTCCTATGGAGTTAGTGTAGTAGAGTTATAAAGTAATCATGCAAAGTATATAAGTATTTAATTACAAATAATTAATCCCTTGGATGTGGTAACTCCCTATAAGTCAGGCATTTATGTCCTAGGTAGCTATGTAGGCCTTTTGAGGTGGATCTACTAGGATACATGATTTACAGGGCTCTGACTATTCACTTATTATTTGCTATGTAAGAGGTGATTGCAATTTGTAAGGGTTGTCACACCCATGGTTTAACACACCTTATTTTACCCCACATGGACCCTCCTTTTCTTATGTTTGTACCACATTTTGGCCATCAGAGACGACTCCACACTTGATCATCTAGTGCCACATTTATCAAGGTAGTTTCACGTCTTTTGAGGCATATCATGGATTTTGAGGCATTGGGCACACTCTCCGAGGAACATACGGGCTATTTTCCTCCACATGGACCTCATCTACACTTGCCATGTGCCAAATGCCAGACCCCCCCTCCTTTGGCACTTTTTTAAAGCATTTTATTAATTAAAGGAGGATTTACATCTCTTGGGGAACTTTATGACAGTCGTGGGGCTTTATTGGAGCCACTTTGATGATGTGGAGGTCACTTGAGTGATTTTGAACTTGAAGGAGATGATGTGGTACCCACCCCCTATGATGTGCAAGCACTTTTGGTTCACCTTTTGAGGACGTGTTGACTAAAATGAAGAAGTCGTCCACTTTAGAGGGTGTTATTTTGATTTTTGGTGAGGTCATACCTCTCTTAGAGGTGGGAATTGGAGCTAGGGTGGTCAAGGAATATTCCTTGCCACATTTTGAGGCCCCCCAAGTCACTTTCAAGTGGAATGTTGTACCTTGAAGCCGAATCGACCCTGTTATCGCATAGTTTGTAGCTAGGAGAAAAGTTTATAAGATAGAAGGCCAAACTGGCGTAACAGGAACCAATCCCACCCAATGTCACCATAATGGGATGGTTCTTTCTCTTTAGGGAGGTGAGGCCCAGGGGAGACGTCCCTGATGACCTGGGGTTTTGAAGAGGCAAAAGGCTAATAGGACAAAGATAATATTTCCCCTTCACAAGTCACCACCAATCATATATTCCCGGCTAAACAACCAATAATGAAGTAAAACCCCCAAAGAAATGTACCTGCCTGGAACAAAGCAACAACAAACTGATATGTGCAAGCTATTTCAATGGGTTAGTACTTCACAAAACTATCTGATAAATATATATAAACAATTATGGTAATAAATATTAACGAAGTCAATGTTTATCAATAGCAAATGAAATTTATAACACTTCACCAATAAATATTAGGACAATATGGAATTCAATTTAACACATCATCTAATAAATGCCTTGGATCACCATTTAATTGCTCAAAATACAAGACGTTGTTGCACTAATGATATAGTAGTACGAGATGACGAAAACAATTAGGGTTAGTAGTTAGCTTCTAGACTAGGGTTAGTAATTAGGGTTTGTTTCAAAGAATTATGAGAGTTGTTTGTGATCAATTTCACTTCAACGCAAGAGGTCTTCTAGATCAGTGCCTTAGAGGGTAAAATGGAGTCAACTTAGTAAAGGACACAAAAGTTGAAGGAAGCAAGGGGCAAAAACGACTAGCTCATTGATGAAGCACAAAATCAAGACAAGAGAGTCTAATGAGGGAGAGTGTTGCTACAACAAGGCTCCTTCATCAAACCCTAGGAGAAAAATGCCCTAAGTGTAGTTAACCTAGGCCTGAGACATATTCTCCTTCTTGAATTCTAAATGGTACGACTAGCAAGAGGGAGGAAGGAAAAGGAGTGTAGCTACAACTAGGCTCTCTTTTTCTTCTTCAATGGCTGGAAATTTCTCTTAATGGGGACATGAGACAAGGACCTACTTGTGTGCTTGTCACCTAGGGTTTTATTCAACAAATTATAAACATATGCAAGAAAATAAGACTACAACCGTTCATTCAAGAAGTTTTGCAGAAAAAAGACTTACATAATCACCATGAAATAACATGCAAACCCTAGTTGTAACACCTTCCACCAAGAGAAAAGCCAAGAGATGACAAAAATATCTTCCTTCAACAAGTGTGCCTTGCTAAACCAGCCAAATACCCAAGAGAGGGCGCAAATTTTAGACCTCCTTATGGAGTGAATAAGTAGTGATGAAAAAAATGAGAGTCAAAATCCCTCATTTATACAAAACCTTGACCTAATTTTACATTTTAGGTCAGGTAAAAGGCCGACAAGGCCAAGATATAAAATCATACCGTTTTTACATTAAATAGTCAAACTAAAACCCTAATCAAGCAAAAGGTAAGACGTCACCCCTTTCTAAGGTGACGTTAGCCCCTATTAGGGAAAATGCAGCCTCTTGAAGTAAGACATTAACGCTCCTTAGGCTCCTCCAAGCTGCCACATGTGCCAACTTCCCTGTCCATTTGCCAACATGCTCATGATGATGTCATAAGCCTCTTGGTGATGTACTAGGCCATCTAGAGCCAATGTCCCACTAAACATGGGTCAATTCCCCTAGGTCAAGTTGTGACGGGGTGCCTTTGGTGGAACGTCCTCTTCTTCTATGGTGCAAATCCCCTGGTCAACCTCTGTCCTATCTTTGCCCCCTGATGGGGTCTCAACATCCATCTAGTGGGCTCTTCAGCCCCATGGAGGTCCGAACTGATCATCTCCCCATGTGTACCGGTCCAAATGGTACCTGTCCATCGGGCATGGTCCTGCACATCAAAGG
>SNQJ01S0060192.1:42354-69015 GCA_010110895.2 Picea sitchensis
TTATCAATACCCTATCAAAGGAGTAGGAGAATCAAATTACAAACTTTGTTCAGGGACCCCAATGAAGATGAAGGATGTACTATATGTACCAGGTTTGACAAAGAACTTACTTTCTATTTCAGATTTAGAGAAGAAAGGTTTCAGAGTTGCATTCATAGATGGAGAAGTTCTTATGCGGCCCAAAGGAAAAAACATCGAAGAAGCAATTGTTATTGGAAAAGAAGAAAGTGGATTGTATAAGCTAAAGGGTCACTCAAAAGCAGCCTTGATCCATTCCATTGAGAATCCATGTGAACTTTGGCTTAGAAGACTAGCTCACATCAACTACAAAGCATTAACATATGTAAGCAAGGGAGTCACAAGTCTACCAGAATTCAAGGTTTACCATGAAGGTGTGTGCACCGAAGGTGCTCAAGGAAAGAAGATCAAAAACCCTTTCCCGAAGAGAGACAGTAAATCAAAAGGATTCCTAGAGCTCATTCACTCATATGTATGTGGCCCAATGCCATCAACCTCCATCAATGGGTATGTATACTATGTGTCTTTTATTGATGACTATTCTCGCAAAACTTGGGTTTACTGTTTGAAATCAAAAGATGAAGTGTTCAGTAAATTCAAGGAATTCAAAGCCTTGATAGAAAATCTCTCTAAAAGAAAGATCAATATACTCGGGTCAGATAATGGAGGAGAATACACCTCAAAAGAATTTGCAAAATTTTGCAAAGATGCCGGGATCAAGAGGGAGCTCACCTCTCCCTACAATCCTCAACCAAATGGTGTAGTAGAAAGAAAGAACATAACTATAATGGAAGCAATGAAGACTATGATCCATGATCAACATATTCCAATGCACTTATGGGAAGAAGCAGCAAAAACATCATTATATGTACAAAACAGATTGTCCCATAGTGCACTTGAGTTCAAGACCCCCGAAGAGATGTTCTCTAGATAGAAGGCAGAAGTAATCCATCTTAAAATATTTGTCTATCCAATATTTGTACACATTCTGAAAGATAAGAGAATCAAGTTGAACCCTTCAGGAAAGAAGGGAATATTTGTTGGACACTATGAGGTCTCCAAGGCCTTCAGAGTTTATATACCAGGTTACCATCATATTGAGATCAACATGGATGCAACCTTTGATGAAGATGCAACACTCAAGAAATCAAGAAGATGTCAGCTTGAAGAAGTATATGAAGAAGAACCTGTGGCTCCCAGAGCTACAAAACCAATGAGGAAGTCATAACTTCCCCTGATGAGAAGATTCTAGAAGACCATGACATAATAGAATCCCAAGAACCTCCCCAGATGATGATATCCCACGAGAGAAAGCCATCCTCGGCAAGGGAACTTATTCAATTTGGAGAGAAGTATGGTGCCCTAGAAGGAACCATGAGACAAGTCAAGAAACCCAAGACATTCTCCAGTTGTATGGATTTGAAGTGTGATCTCTTAGAGAAGAAGCCTACTTGCTTTGAAGAAGCTATTCAAAAGAAATAATGGGCAGATTCCATGAAAAAAGAATACCAATCCATTATAAAGAATGATGTATGGGAAATAGTTCCCAGACCAAAGAGCAAGGATGTGGTATCCTCCAAATGGCTTTTTCAAAATAAAACAGGCTGTTGATGGAAGTCTTGAGAAATATAAAGCAAGGTTTGTTGCTCGAGGCTTTTCTCAAAAGGAAGGCATTGACTATGAAGAAACGTTTGCTCATGTAGCCATATACACTACAATCAGAACCATCATAGCTCTTGCAACTAAGATGAAGTGGAAGTTACACCAGATGGATGTGAAAACAACTTTCTTGAATGGTGTCATTGAAGAAGAAGTGTATATAGAACAACCTCAATGGTTTGAAGTTGACGACAGAAAGACTCATGTCTACAAGTTGAAGAAGGCTCTGTACGGATTGAACCAAGATCCTAGAGCTTGGTATGGAAGGATTGACAGTTTGTTGAAAATCTTGGGCTTTACCAAGAGTAAAGTTGATTCTAACCTTTACTTCAAGGTTATGAATGATGAGCCTATTATATTGTTGTTGTATGTGGATGCCTTATCCTTAATTGGAGAATAAAAGCTCATCAATGATTGTAAGAAGAAGCTCGTTGAAGAATTTGAGATGAAATACTGTGGCCTAGTGCACTATTTCTTAGGTCTTGAGGTCTAGCAGAGCCCAACGAAGATATTCCTTAACCAAGCAAAGTATGTAGTTGAAATACTGAAGAAATTTGATATGTTGGAGTGAAAATCCATGAATACACTCATGGAAACAAAGTTGAAGCTCTTGGTTGACACTTCATCATAATTGATTGATGTTACGTTGTACAGACATATCATTGGATCGTTGATGTATCTGACAAACACCGGGCCAGATATATGTTTTGATGTGAATGCCTTGAGTCAATTTCTGGTAGAGCCGAGACGTGTTCACCTAGTTGTTGCAAAACATGTGATGAGGTACCTTAAGGGTACATTAGATTGTGGTCTCAACTATAATGGAGATCATGACTTCAGACTGAGTGGTTATACCGATTCAGATTGGGCAGGAAGTGTCTCTGACAGAAATATAACTTCAGGATATTGTTTCAATCTGGGGTCAGCCATGATCTCATGGTAGAGTAGGAAGCAATCAAGCGTTGCTCTCATCACGACAGAAGTAGAATACATTACTGCATGTTCCACCAGTTGTAAAGCCATATGGCTTCAGAATTTGTTGACAAGTCTATTCGATCTGGATATGGAAGCAACCGTGATCCTATGTGATAACCAGAGTCACATAAAGATGACACATAACCATGTGTTCCATGACAAGTCAAAACACATAGAGATCCGATATCATTACATCTGTGATATGGTGCAGAGAGGATCCATGAAGCTCTAGTATGTTAGCACAGAGGAACAAGTTACAGATATGTTGACGAGGCCTCTATCTCGTGTAAAGTTTCAACACTTTCAAGATAATATTGGTGTATTCTGAAAGGACCTCCCTCGAAAGGGGGAGAAGTGTTGATGTCAGCCTAGTGATGAAGATGTTCAGCTTTGTGTTGATGTTGTTATGATGCCATCCTAATGTTGAATGTTTCCAGCTTCGTGTTGATGTTGTTGAGATGTTAGCCTTGTGCTGAAGATTTCCATCTTCGTGTTGATGTTTTTGAGATGTCAGCCTCGTGTTGAATCTAGTGTTGATGTTGATGAAGCTCCAACCTTCGTGTTGTGATGTTGTTGTTGTTGATGGTGCTCCAGCCTTCGTGCTCTGATGTTGTTGTTGTTGATGTTGTATCAACCTTGTGTTGTTATTGATGATGATCATGTATTAGTGTTATACTAATCCAAGTTTATGTAGATGATGATGATGCCATTCCAGCTCCCTGATGTGGATGATGATATTGATGATGAGAAAAACTTACGATGATTTATAGATATGCCAATCAATGTTGCAGATGTTGTTGATGTTGTTGCCCTCTCTCTCTCCTGATGATGTTGTTACACCGAAAGGCGTATACCTATTGACAATGGGCACATTTAATAGGTTTTTAGTGCTTAATCAGTTTTGTATGGACAAGATTGAATATTGATGGAATATTCTTAGTCGTTCCAATAAATCAATGGTTGTGATTTCAACCACTAACTTCCTCAGTGTTATAAAGGAATCCATTTACATGTTTATTTTTTTACTTTTACTTGATCATATTTAAAATTTACTATGGTGACTAGTTGATTGCCACGTCTAAGTGATTAACAAAAATTAAGGTTTTGTTACAGAGTGGTTTTATGGCCGCGTTTCATTTTTATGGGCCAGTCGAAACTCACAAGCCACGAGTTTGAGGTAGGGTTCCCATTGACCCAATAAAGTGATGGACAACGGTTCGAGTCACCCTGGCTCTTTGTATTTAATGGCAGATCGCCTGCAAAGCTCGGGCTCAGAATCGTGAAATCACCTTGAAATTCAACTCCGACATTTCAAATCCAGTGATTTCTTCGGCAACAAGAAACCCAAGCATTTCTTATCATTCGAATCTCATTTTATTTGAGATTTGAGCGGCGGAATTATAAATTTTGTTTAATTTATTTGGAGTGTTGATCGAGCGATCGCTATTCTGGTGTTGCATGGTTGGTCTGGTCTGAAAATAGCCTGCGGGGATTTTGAGTCTGCGTGGGGTTTGTACGCAATAACCTTATGAGGTATGTACGCAATAACCTTCCCTTGTCCTTAAAAATTATACTTAATCTTTTGTTATGGTGCTCTGTTTATCTCTATGTTCCGGTTTTTGCTAAATTATCATTTTTATAGAAGTTATCTTCAAATGGTGGATTGCTTTAGTTTTCATTTACAGAAAAATTTCATTATTTATTGCCTAAATATTGTGAGAAGCATAGATTGTTCAAACTATCAAATGCATGTTTCGGATTCTTCAATATTGTTGCCCTATGGTTGTTACAACGAGAGCGACTACCATTAGAATCTTAGAATGTAGTTATATGTATCCTTCGTATAATAGACCATATTTGGAAGTAAGATTGTATTGTTCCTTCCTTCAAAATAGCCAAATTTATAGAGAATACCCCAGGTATCCAAGTAATACCTCGAAGGAGCATTGTTCCAAGGTATTAGAGGGTTTAACAACATCCTTAGCACGTAAATAAATTTAGGGTTTTGTAGCAACTTAACACACTGAGAAATTGAGGAATTTTCTCAAACTCCTCTGAGTTTGAGTCCTCTCTGTGAGGAAACCAAGTCGAGTCAGAGGGCTATTTTGAGTCGGATGGGTCACAGTTGTGAGTCTGATGCAACCTCGAGTCCAGAAAAAAGAACTCATTTTCATTGCACCTTTTCTAGGGTTTGCTCTTGAGGAAGACCCTCGCTTTACCTAGGGTTTTCTCTCTTTTGCTTAGGCGCATGTCCTAGCTTTATCTATTGCACATCCTTGGACAATCAAAAATGAGCTTCTAATTTGTCTTAGAAGGAGTCCCCTTCCTGTGTTCTGACATTCCAAGGCAGGAATTTGGTGATGGCCCCCTGTTGATGGTAACCTTTCCTCCGGAACTAAAAAAACCAACCCCCGACATCATCAGATCGAACTCATTTTGATTGCTTTTTTGACCCAATTTCACAGCAGAAAACCAACAGACATATAAATTGTTCAGAATCTGGGCCAGCCGAAACCTTTCAGTGTTCACCAGCCACAAATTTGCGGTTGTGCTAGTAGGATACCCTTCTTGTTAAAGGGAAGTGTTGAAATACTGTAATTGCAAAGAGTAATCTATTTATTATTGAGTTATTATTCATTAGATCAATCCCCTTTGTGGATTGATCATGTCAGCCATTGTAATTGACCAAATCCCTTTTTGTGGATTGATCAAACCCTAAATATATTATGCAAATTGAGAAGTCGGCCCCGAGGTAAATTAAAGTGGTTTTAACCACTGAGAAGACAAGTCGTCCCTACCCAATGAAGAGACACCTTTCCAGCACCTACCAATTTGTATAAATAAAGGAATCTAGCGCCTCATTTGATCACTCACTCATTCGCTCACTCAGTGCGAAGTTTGGTAGCTGCAATTGGGAGAAGAAGGAAGAGAGAGGCGCATTGCTCAGTGGAGGATATTCTCAAGTGTTTGGTTTATTGTCTTGGCATTGTATTGGCTATCTATATTAAGGCAGTTTTTGTTGGGTTTTCTCCCCCATGAGGGTTTCCTAGGATAAATGTTTTGTATCTTGTGATTGTGTTTCTCTCAGTGATCCTATCTATGTTATGGTTATCTAGTAAATTGAAAAGAAACCTAATAATAGCTTAAACTTTAACAGTTTCTAAAATAGTATTAAATAAAGTCAAGGCAATGTTGTTCTGGTCATCAAGACTGTCTCCAATATTCGGTTGTCTCACAACCGATACTATCATGGAAATATCATTCAAAGAGTAATCAGAGAAAACAGAAAATAAAATAAAACAATGGTACAACAACCAAAGATTCTGGGTTTGATTCCTAGTATGGTCTCCAAATAAATGTTGAGGAAAAGGTATGAAGAACCTCACTCAAACATTTTTGGATCTTTCTAGGCTAAGGTAAGATAGTTGGGAATGTTACTCGGAGTTTATAGCCCTAAAATCAAAACAATCACTTGATCCACAAGTAATATGTCCATGGGACCAAGGCTGATTATATTTATTATATAACGAGTGTATCTCTAAACATACAATGACCCAAAAGCTGAAATTTTAATCAAAGATACATTAATATGTCTTCTCAACAACCTCCAATTTTCATTATATGGTCCATTCTAGAAAACAATTTATAGCGAAAATGGTAATATTGCCTTTAAATAACATACCTCAGAACACATCATCACAAGACTTCATCCTCCCTTGGAATTTTGTCCTTCTTCACTTCATCTTCCCTCTGAAATTCGCCTCAAATCTTCTTGGTTACCTCAGATAATAATCACTTGCTCACTTAGATAGATATTCAATGAATTTGTGTGTGTGTAAATGAGAGATTCTTTGAGGTGTATTTATACTTTTTCAGGTAACCTATTTCCTTAACTTTAGGGCTTCTTGAAATTTCTTGTTACAACCACTTTACCCTTTCATTAATGACTTGCAACCAATTAGGGGCTTCTTAACCCTTCTTTTCGGCTTCCAACTTCATGAGATCATATCTCCCTATCGGTGAGGAACTACATGGCGTATCACCTACCATTGGAAACAACATGACGAAGATTATCCATCTATGCGTGTGTTACCTGCATTTACATTTTCCTTCATGTCCTTATTCCTCAAACAACTTTGGGATTCATGACCACACCTATGGGTTTCTTGTAGACTTCTTCAAAGAATCTTCCTGCGAGGTCCATGCTTAGAGATACGCCATAAGCGGACCACTTTGAAGACTTCTCCAAATACACCCATCACATATGTTGACATCAATGACAACCACTGCCTGTTGACATCAATGACAACCAATTTTCCAACAACATCAATGACAACCAACTATCCAACAATTCATGCATATGGGGCTAGCCACATGAGGAATTTCAAGAAGATTCTAGAAGGTTCAAAACCCTACCACAATTGAGGGTTGAGGAAGTCAAAAACCTACACCTAGATGGCCATTAGGCTATATTAAATATTGGGCCACTAGGAGGAGAAGGGGTGCCATTCTTTTCCTTGTATCTTGTTCCATAGCTGAGTAAAACATATGAGAGTGGTATTTTGTGAGCATGATAGAGGAGGAGAGATTTTGTACCAGCCATACAAGCCACAAGTCAAAGGCAACTCCACAAAGCGTGCCTCTTTCTTTGTAATTGCATCATTTCTATACCAGAGAAAAGAGAGCAGAGCAACCCCAACTTCTAGTTGGGTTTTCTCATGTATTGGGTTTCCAAGGTCATCTATTGTGTCATTTTGTGGATGGTGTGTGATTGTATTTCATTGTTCTCTGTTTTTTGCATTTTATCTATTTCATACATAAGCATAGAATCAGTTACTAAATATTCTGGAAATGCACCATTGTCACCTTAGAACAATCTCCCCTTCACTTTAGTACCAACTCCTTGAAGCCATGGGGGGTATCCCAATCCTTGAAACAAACTTGTATGGCTCACTTCAAACTGCACACCTCATTATACCTTAGATATACCGGTGCCAAATTAGCCAAATGCCTTAAGAATATTCAACCAAGAGTTATGAAAATAACTAATAGAATGTAAAGAGGGTTAGGAGCTAATTATATGAGTGTTGGGATCTGAAATAAGTATGCTACAACAAAATTATAATCATCACTAAGAAATCACTCTCTAGATGAAGAAAAAAGTACCTTTAACTACTCGAGACTAAGATATAATTGTAGAAATCAAAGGTGGATGATATACCTGAGTTGTACCTTGATTGTATGTTTTAAATTGGACTAGTTTGTTGCTGTCCAAAATTACTAGAATCTTATATATGATAAAAAAAAAAACACAGAAAATGCAGATTTTGGGTGAGGAAAAGGACCCCAATAGTGCCTAAAATCACTTAAAATGATGAACATAGGGCACTTTAGCTTGGGAAATGAATAAACTATGCAAAAACATCCCAACAATGATTAAATGCAAGTACAAATGAATAATAACCATGCAAATAACTCAAACATGCAAAGAGAGGTGGTGAGTCTCCTCAGGGTTTCACCAAAAATCTCCAAAATGAAATATAGCAATAATGAACTACTTAGGAGATGAATTTCACTGTTAGAATGTGTTAGATATCCTTTATAAATAATCCACAAGTGAAATATAAGCTAGGGTGGTGTTAGAATCCACCTTTTAGGGTTAAACCCTAGATTTAGGGTTTCACCAATTCTAATTTTTATTGTTGTGATTTAATTTCCAGAATTAGTAAACACCTCAAATCAGCCACAAAATGTTAACTAAAACCTTGAAGCACAATACCAATAGGATCGGTTTTCCTTCTAAGGGTTAAAAACTAACAATGAAGCATAAACCTACAAATGAAAATGTCTAGAAAATGAAAGTAAATCATTAGATTTACTCTAGACAAAGCAATAGGTATTTTTGTATTTTATGACATAAAAATAAAAGAATTGAATTTTTATGGTTTTAATGGTTGGTTGTTGGATTTAAGTTCAATGCCTTAGGGATTTTGGGGTCAAGAAGTATGCCCCTCTAAGAATTAGTTATCAATGTTTATCAATTAGAATGAGAGACCAGGGCCTCAAATTTAGTAGTCTCTTTTCTAATCAAGACAAACTATGAAACTAAGGCCCTACAAGAAGGGTTTCTCTAAGGGAATAGCCTTCACCAACAAGATCAACAAAAGACTTGAAAATAATACTTAAAACCCTTGCCAAGGAGCATAGAACTAATAAAGATAAGAGATAAGCACTTACCAAATCATTTTAGGGAAGAAGGAAGAGATACAAACCCTAGATGTCCTCCCGCCAAGTAATTGATAACTCCTCAATGGATTTATCTTGCTATTTTATGTAGAATATTGAGCATTCATGATAGTCTTAGAAAAAATGTCAAGAAGAATAACCAAGAAAGAAAGAGCTCCAAGAATTGACATAAGAAACACCAAGTAAAGATCTTCTATTAATGGCTTCAATAATGATCTCCAACGATTCACAACAATTTGGAATGAGACGAGTGCCTTTAATTATAGATGAGGCGCACAACTCCTTCCAATTCTTGATTCCCTAAAATAAGCCTAAGGAAATAAAATAAAAGTGAATTGTCGTCCACATAATTTGGAGACTCAATGAAATTACAATTAAATGATGTTTTACATGCCAGAAACCCTCATAAAAGGGGACGACCTCCACAAAATGTGCTCAAAGAATTCTCAAATAATGTCCACAAATCATTGAAATATTCTCGAAAGCATGACCATGTCCATGCACCTATGTTCAAGGAACCTCCATGAAGTATGGGATTGACCCTCAAAGTCAAATAATGGGTCATAAAACCCCCAACAACAAGAATTAATGACAAGCTTCTAAGGGTTTATTGTCCACTAGTGATAACTAGGAGGTCATGTCTCGAGACCCACAGGGTCCTAGACATGGAGTACCGAGAGAGAAAGATTGACATGAGCAGCATGGCCCTACCACAACACTCTTCTTCATCATCTTTATCTTATCGTGATGATAACATCCATCACCATCGGCTTAGTCTTGTGTGAGAAATGGTTCTTGCTCCATGAGGTATTAGTGCGGGTATCATGGTATGTGCTTTTGATCATTAAAACCCAACTAAATATATGCATCTAATTCTTTATTTCCTTGAATGCTTGGATCTTACATTTTCCCTTGGCCATTTTGGGGGAATTGACGAGTGCCTTAACAAGCACATTGTCTCTATAAGAGTTTTGGTTTTCCACTGGGGGTTTTTTGAAAAGCCATCGTCTACTCCCATCCCATAGCCTGCTTTGTTTTGTCCTTGGCTTCCTGCTTATCCCATTCCCCTTGTCAGGGCATGGGGTTGACCTATTTTAAGGATTTCACCTTATCTCGTGGAAAGGGTTAAAGGCCGAGAGGTAAAAGCCAAGGTAGGTAAAAGATAAAAGCCTAAGAATAAAACCTCCTTGAGATGCTTCACCACGGGGATCCCTGAGAGAAAGGAAATAAAGGCTTCTCGGTAAGAAAAAAGAGGGACCTGGAAAAATAATAAGCAAGACCTAGTCATGGCATAGGGGGTCTCATCACGGCGGGCTATTAGGTCCATGGGTACCTAATGTTGGACACACCTACCACACTTAGAAGCGTGAATGAGTGTGGGGCTCTTTCCCAAACTTCCCTCTTGCACAAAAAAAATCATCAATTGCATTCAACATTTATTCGAACTACCCATTGTTGTCATTTATAACCGTTAGATGTGAGAACATATCAGCAACATATATCAACAATATATCATCAACAAGTCATCACCATAATGAACACAAAGAACACCAAGATGTATGTACAATTTTTCTTTTATTACGGACTACAATCAGTGGGTTTATCAGCAACAAGCCCGGATAGAATTACAACTCTACAAGAGCATGACTCTATATGCAAGACTCAGCTTGCATTCTCAACACCAAAAGCGAGATGAGGCAACAATCCTCAACGAGATATCAATGCATTACCATAAACAAGGCATCAACCATGCCCACATTGCCAAACAACTGTAATCAACATGTACCATAATCAAGTGCATCCAACCATGTACCAAGTATGTATACCAATCATGTGTCAACCACTCATCAACTATGGCGCATCAATATGTAAAAACGTAGTATTATACACCTCATGTATGTACCAGCTCATCAACTACCTGTCTCGACGCGACTGAGTTTTGGATTGATCCAACAACCCTAACTTGAAATAATCATAACTTTGTACACATAATGAATAAAGTTATGAAACTAATACAAAATTTTCTTCAGTGTTTTTTGTGCAATTCCTCCAAGTGGCATACTTGGGAATTTCTAGAAAAGGAGTTATAGCAAAAATGGCGCTGCTTGAATTCGGCCCATTCTAGAGAGGAACCTTGTAGAGTGTGCCCGCACAAAATATTTGATGAATAGATATGAAACTATTACGCAGGCCATACTAAAGGCGTAATCTAACCAACACAATTGGTCTCACTAAATTGGGATCTATTATGAATAATTTATGACGTTTTTACACAAAACTTTTTGATTTTGACTAGTTCGGAATACAAACCCTATTTTCCTGGTGTAACTCCCAAACTAAAACGAACCACAGTAGTTTTTAACCATAGATGGGCTATGTTTCTCACTTTCGCTAGCAATTTGGGATCTGAATCATTATAGAAGAATTATGGCGAAAATGGTGAGATGACACGTAAATAACATACCTAGAAAGCACCATCAAAAATTTTATCCTTCCTTGCATTTCGGCCTAGATATCCTTGGTTACCTCAGTCCTATAGATGTTCAATATCCTCAAGTATTCCACACCAAAATGCTCAAGAAGCTCTCACAAAGAAGCTCTCCATCAATATTCCAAAATATATTTCCACAAGAAGCTCTCCATTCATCCACAAAAGGGTGATCTGAGACCATTGCTATCTTGTTTATACTTCATCCTTTAGGTCCTTGTATTTTAGGTCATTTAACCCATTTCTAGGTCACTTAACCTATTTTCCTTATTTTAGGGTTAACTTTCCATAAAAGAAAGTTCTTCAATACTTTAACATTTAAATATTCCTTCTTGATTTTGTCACCTTACTTTATCATTTCTTGATTTTTGTGCTTCTCTTGATTATTTTAAATATTAATCCACCTTGAATTTGTCACTTTAATTTATCATTTAAATAATATTAACCCATTTCTAGGTCCTTAACCTATTTTCCTTATTTTTAGGGTTAACCACTTTCCATAAATATTCCTTCTCTTGATTTTGTCACCTTACTTTATCATTTCTTGATTTTGTCATTTCTCTTGATTATTTAAATAATCACCTTGAATAAATAATATTAACCCATTTCTAGGTCACTTGACCTATTTTCCTTATTTTAGGGTTAACCACTTTCATAAATATTCCTTCTTGATTTTGTCACCTTATTTTATCATTTCTTCTTGCAGGTCCTTTGATCTTTTGGGGGCTTCAAGCCTTCATGAGGGTCCTTCATCTTACATTAAGGCCATAACTCTCAAACCATGAGGGAGTTATGTGACATTCCACCTTCACAATGGCATGATAATCACTATCCATCTAGGATAGTTTCACCAACAATTTCCTTGATCTTCATCTCGTTATTCCTCATACAAGCATGGGTCCTCCCGGCCTTTCTTCTAGGATAACTCAATCAGTAAAAGCGTCTTCCGTGAGGGATTTCACCACAAGGGGACCACTTTGGAGTTCATCCGTTTGTACATATCAATCATGATAAGACAATAATGAAACATGGGTCCTCCAACCATTCTTCTAGGATAACTCAATCATAGCGTCTTCCGTGAGGGATTTCACAATAAGGGGCCGGTTGGAGTTCATCCATTTTTACATTTTATATCAATCTTGATAAGACAATAATGAGTCATCTATACATTTTCCAACAATGCATCATATACCAATGGAACCGTGAATCATCTTCATCATGTATCAATGACAACTCATTGATCCATCTCCATCTAATGCATTCTCATCAAGGACAATACATATTATATTATATAAATCATCAATCAATCAATCCTTTGACATCAATCAATCACTTGACATCAATCAATCAAACCATTGGCATCGACAGCATGATCAACAATCTCCCCTTTGGCATTGATGGCAATGCGAACATTGATATCAGCACCAATTCTCAATTATTGATGTCAACATGTAGATCTGACATGTTACTGCATCAATGGTCAATGTGACTATCTCCTCCACATCAATCTCTCCCATCAATAGACATCAATCACATCAAGTTATCCTCTACTTGAAATCAATGGCAAGGGCCATTCTCCTCTTAGGGCTGCTCTCCCTGCTTGTGAACTCTCGCGGGGATGCTCCTCTTGTATGGATTCCTTTGATATTCCTACGAATAATCTCCCCTTTGAACAAGGGATATCACTCGATACAATGCAATACATCGAACATACTCCCCCGTGACCATCGCTCCCCCAGGTGTACTCGTGCTCTTTCTTCAAATATAGGTCTCTTTCTGGGTATGCATCGATAAATATCTCCTCCTAGAGTATCATCGGAAGAAGAATGACTCCCCTAAGGGGATGTCTCCCCTATCCTCTCACCAAGATGAACAATGCTACCATATGTGATCATTGGATCTGTTCATCCATCAAACTTGTGTTATACCATTCATCGCCAAACAAAAAATATATGTCAACAATCAAATGAGAATCATGAACAATATGTCACCAAATTACATCATGTACCAAAATGTGTCACCATGCACAACATCCATGTGCATCAACCATGTACATCAATATAGTATCATAAAGATATCATCCATGAAATGTATCCCACCGTAATAGCAACGCATCTACCAATATCGCGAACATGGTAAAATCTACCAACATGCAAACAATGTGCATCTATCAATATGCTAAACAAATGAAATCCATGAGTGTACCATCATACATAATTACTTGCACCAAGCAATTATATGTAATATGCGTCAATAGGCTAAGATTCCCCAATGATGTACAAAATGACTATCAATATGCATTTTTCATGTGGATTGGGATACATATTAAAAATGCATGCACCATGATGTTGAGACCACATATTGTACCCTTTATACTTTGCCATTGTTACCAGCTGTCAACTATATTTAGACCCATATTATCAATTCATCTGATCACCTCAAGGTATACAAGCGATCCTTTCTCATCACTATATGTTTAATTTGTTTTATAATACTTTACACGGTACTTTTGAACCTAACCATTGATAGAAGTGCGAAGTGGTACATATTTGCGAGAATAGTATTTGGACCGATCTTTGAAACACTGAGAGCTGTCCAAGTTGATCTTTGAAACAAATTTGCTACATAGTCGAGGGAAGTATCTTTGGCTGCGGGCTGCTACAGTTAAAGGATGCATATGCGAAACAAATGACTATGGTTGAAGGCCGAGGATAGTAGCTCTGGGTATCCTCCATTCAGATATCACAGTCTTGAACGGTAGACACGCCGATCTTGAAAACGAGCCATGACAGTTAAGCAGTCAAGGCGACCACGGTCAAAGAGAGCAATTCATTATTGTGACCCGTGAATTGCGATCTTTAACGACATCGGCGACTATGAGAAAGAAGGCTGTTACACCCGGTATGACAATGCCTTATCGACTCGTATTAGCATTTGGTTGCATGAGAATAGGACACCTATGCTTTGATTTAGAAAGAGAATCCGATTTAAAGCGTAGGATCAGTTGCCTTGTAATGAGTGTATCGATGGGATTTTCCTTTAAATCCAAAGGGAAATTCATTGAGAATCAATCTTTTTATGTACTAAGAACTTGAGCGGGCGTGTTTAATTTCTCCAATTGTAATATGGTATTTCAACGGATGAATAGAAGACCGCTTTGATAAATCGTCTCTAAGCTTTCCACGTTCGAGATCTTGGCGTGAGGAAGGTAGGGGCCACCTTCTTCTAGAATTCATCCCATGGATAGAAGATGTGATTATTTAGTTTTACGTTTATATTTTGTTTGTTGTCATTTCTTTGGCTCTTGTTTTATGGATTTTGCTTTGTTGAAACACTACTGAGTCTGTCTTAGTTAATTGAATGGAGATTGTAATTCTTTTTATGACAATCTTGTGTGATGATTCTATGTTACCAGAGGTTTGATTAAAGATTCATCTTGTGACAGGAAGGGATTAAAGTATCAGATCCTCTGTAGAATTAGTTCTGCTTTAGTGCGTGTTAGACCAAGGTTTGGATAAAAAGGTTCACGCTTGACGGGGAAGGAATCTAACCATCTTGACCATGATGAATCTCCCGCTACGAGTTGTGTTAGCCGGAGATTTGGTTAAAGGTCCCTGCTTTCGGCCGAGGAAGGGATTGCAACACCTTGTCTTCTGTAAGAACTCCTTTATCCTTGCAAAGTGTGCTTGAGATTTGGTTAAAGTCCACTTTCCGGCCCAGGAAGGGGCACCACAACACCTTGTCTCCCTATAGAATCCCTTTTACCCACAGGTGTGATGGCAGAGACTTGGTTAATTGTCCACCTTTCGGCGGAAGGGTACCAACACCTTATCTTATTAGATTCCCTTTACCCTACAGAGATGCAGTAGCCCGAGACTTGGTTAGTGTCCACGCTCGACCCGGAAGGTGCAACACCTTGTCTTACGTAGATTCCCTTTACCTCTGCAAGTGTGTTGGTCGGTGGATTAAGGGTCCCTACTGAGAAAGGAAGGAACCAAAACATCTACTCACTGTCTATTTTTCCCATGTTAATCAGAGCCCGGGTTAGAGATCACAGCAGAAAGAAAGGTCGGTGCCTTGTTCTCTGTGGGCTTCAATCTCACAAGTGTCTTTGAGCAGTAAGGCCCAAGGTTCTGCTTAGACAGGAAGGAACTAAAGAACTTTGTTCTACGTTAGATAGAGCTTATTGTTTTACGCATTATTGCTTTCCTTGAAAGAGTGTTAGTCTTTGGAGTCTGTTTGAGAGTAGGAGGGTCCTGTTCTCTGATTATGAGATAATTGTTCTCACCCATTGCAATGTTATTTTAAAATGTAATCGAGTATTCTTAATTGGAACTATAAATAATTGCAATAGGGAGATCTGCTCTGTGTCCTGATTGAGCTTAGTTCATTTAAATGGATTAGATAGAATGATTTCTTTACTACAACACTAAGTGCTTTTGGAATTGGGCATATACAATTGTGACTATCTTTAAACGAATCCAGGTTGATAATTTATGTTTCCTTGGTTGTTTAAAATTAATTAAGCAATTATAGTGACCAACATTTTGGCAACGGCGCCAAAATGTTGGAAGATAGCTATAGATTTCGAAGCATTTGTGTTTTTTTTTTGGTTAAAAAGAGATGCATGAAAGACCCAAAACCAAAGACACTAACCTTACGGTGGCAAAGGAAAAGGAAAAGGAGGAAGAAAGACCTTCGTGGCGACATTACATCCAAATTAGAATCTGGCACTTGCTGACCAAATCTTCAAAAGAATCCCATTCATTTAGACCATTTTTTGGAGCAGGAAAGAAGTTTGGAGTCGAGAGAGCCGGTTCAAAAGCCGGAAGGAGATATTGAGGACAGAGAAGTGCGGCCGGGGGAAGCTGACGAGAAAATATGGATAGGGATTTAATGAGCGAGGTGCATCATGAGCAGGTAGATCTGAAGGAGAGGTAAATGATGAAAATTCTTTTCTACATTAAGTTTCCCTATTGGTGGTGATTTCCCTTTAGGAGCAGCTCCCATGAAAAATATTTCACTCTCAACATTGCCAAATTTCCATGGGCTATCATCGAGGATCCTGATGAATTTACATTCGAGTTTGTGATATCTTTTGTGTAAACTAGCAATGATTACACCTCTAATGCTCGAAATTAAAATATTTCCATCAACATTAAAGGAAATGCATTAAAAGATTGGTTTATGAGCCTTGGAGAACAATAGCAACCATCCCCATGGGACCAAATGAGCGAGAGATTCACGAACAGTAGGACTCTTTGAGAACAAGAGAAAAGAAGGAGGAGTTATTCAAAATGATGCGAGAAAGAAGATGAGAATCTAGAGGACTTTGTAGAGAGGCTTTCAATACAATCTGCAAAGATCCGATCATCAACGTAAATGGGATATCCTCAAAACTATTTATTAAAAGGAGTAAGGGATGACTCTCACGGATATGTTAGACATGCTTGGAAAGGGGATATATCCAAGGAACCTTATGATGTAATTGTCAACTTGTGCAAAAGATGTTCAAGAGGTACCAAGCAGATCAAATAGCAGGGGACACTACATTCTCTAGAATACAAAAATCAGCCAATGGAGGGAACAGCAAGAGATAAGATAGGCAATTTACTTGAAGACTTCAAAGGCTGAAATCGGCTCTTTGCTTCCACGGATGAATACCACTGAGATCAAGAAAAGCTGATAGAAGCTGACCTTGTCTATCTTTTGTCCTCAATGCGAGAGATAAGCACCCAAAGAGAATGTCCATTGGGCCGGAAACTATCTTGCACTATTTGTGACAAAGACCATGTTACTCAGAACTGTCCATCCTTACGAGGTATTAAGGCAGCATTACAACCAAAGGATGAGGAAGCTGTCTATACTAATTGACTCAAAGGAGACAATGGCAACCACGAGGACAATTTATGAACTCTAACATGCCATTTTAATCGTTGGAATAATTGTGCTGCTTATAATCTGACAAGTTACCCCCCTTCAACCCGGTCATTATGCTAATCAAATGAACTACCCATCCACCGCAGTGAAACACCCACCCGTGCAGTAGCGTGCCACCCATGCGATAGAAATAGCCACCCTTTGTTGATCCCTCCTCCACGGACCCCATGGCCTCCACAGTAACCATGACCTTATCAAAACCGGTGGAATCAAAATTGGAGAGGGAAACAACCCCAGTTCCCAAATCAATTACCTCAAACACAATTCCTACAACCACTCTCCCTAATAGCAGGTACTCCACTGAACAATCAAACGATGAGACCCCAAATACCTGTGCAACCTAACCCCAACCCAGATAATAAAGTTGTCCGGTGCATTGATGTTTATAATCAGCCCACACTTTCCCTCCTCCACACTGATGCAATGACATGCATCTTCGATCTGGGATGGTAGTGGAGCCTACCATAGCCGACGATACCTCTCCTGACAAAGGGAAGCCGGGAGCATGATGCATTTGAAAAGGTACAATCATCCTCAACAATGCTGCTGAAACAACAAAATCACCATTTCTTGAGCGTTTATCCTTGACCAAAACACCTGAATTGCCGGCCTTTAATCTCTTAGGGGAATTACGGAATTTATATGTCAAAATTCCCATCTTACAAGCACTCCCTTGATGTACCATCTATGCGGGACAATAAGAATGTCACGTATCAAAGCCGGTAGGAAAACGAGATCCCCTGGAGTCCGCGTCATGGGAGATTTATGCGCATTAATGGCCAGTGAAGACTCCCCAGTCAAATAGATCAGCCCACCCTCGCAATCCTTTGTACAAGTTGGAAAAACAATAATCCCTCGTGTCACGGTAGACCTTGGTGCATCCATATCATGACTTTAGAAACCTACAATTGCTACAATTACAAGACAAAAGTCAGAGAGAAAACCCGACTATCTTAGAGTTAGCTAATCGATCCACAATCGGACCCGAGAAGGTGTCATTTGAAGATCTGACATCTACATCGGAATCTTGGAATTACCGGTCGATTTCACCGGTGTTATGACCAAAAACAAAGTGGGGGTCACCCTCTAGTCTGAAGAATAGTGGTTATACACGGTGATGCTTTCATCGGTATCCGTCGAGATCCATGACAATCTCGAATGGTTATGAAACAAAGCGGTGACCCTCTATCCTCATGCTACACCACTGGCCAATAATGATAACCACAGTGGATGGAGCTTTTGAGGATCAACCCTACTCAACCTCTTCGACTATCGGACAAGCTCTAAAGTGCGAAAGACTCTACCGAGAATGAAATTATAAATAATTTTGTTGTGTGAACAGATCCTGTTACACTAGAATTCATAATCAATTAACTGCGGTAATGGAGTCTGATAACCCGGAAAATCTTGATTTAGCAAGCCCACCTCAAGCGCCTAAAACCATCTTCTCCAAGAGCATCCCAATTGAAATCAAACCCGGCAAAACACTAAATATAAACCCTCATTTGATGAATCTTTGAAACCACAGTAGGTTAACAAAGTTACCGAGGATAATAAGGGGAGCGTGCATGGGATTACCACTTAGGCATGAAAGGAATCTCTCCCGAGTTATTTACTCATCGAATATATATTAAGGTAGATTGTCGACCAATCTGTCAAACCCAGTGACGAATGAACCCAAACTTAAGAGAAATCACGGAAGGAAGAACTTTAAAGAATACTTAATCACGAGTCATTTGCCTATATCGGGCGATTGAATGGGTGTCTCCATTGGTAATAGTTCCTAAAAGAGCGGAAATGGAGGTGTGGTATTGTAGATTCTGAGGGCTTTAAACAAAGCCACTCGAAAGACCAAAACCCATTGCCATTCATTGACCAAGTTTTAGATAGTGTGTCGGGTAAATTCTTCTCTTTCTTAGATGGTTTCGATTAGGTACAATCAAATCAAAATCACACCTCAAGATCAAGACAAAAAAACACCTTCACCCGGCCCAGCAGGGAACCTGCTTCTGGCCGTCCATTTGGACTATGCAATGCTGACAACCTTTCAAAGGCGGAGTTTAGGAATTTTCTCTGATAACCTTCTTAATGACTCTATGGAAGTCTTTATGGATGACTTTACCCTTAGCGGGTGTTTCTTTTTGAGCATTGGATAACCTTGAAAAGGTACTTAAAGATGTATACAAGCACAACTATCCTTAAGCGGAAAATGTCATATGATGATGGTGAAGGGATAGTGCTTGGCCATTCATCTCATCTCAAGGAATCAAGGTAGACCCATCCAAAGTAGAGTCATTAAGAATCTTCCTATTCCTAAGACCCAAACAGAGGTAGAAGCTTTTTAGGACATGATGGATAATACAGAAGATTTATCAAGAAAACTTTTTCCAAAATAGCTCCCCTGTTTGGCTTCTTGATGAAAATGCTGGAATTTAATTGGATTAATCAATGTGAAGAAGCATTCAAGACACTAAAACATAAAGATTGTCTATTTATCCTTAGAGGACACGATTGGACACTTCCCTTTCACGCATATCCTCAGATGCTTCGGATACTGTTATAGGAGCTGTTTTAGGACAGAAAGAAGATCACCTCCTTATGCTATATATTTCATCGGTAAAAATATGTCCCTGCTGAACTCAATTATCACAGTCCACCAGAGAAGGAATTTCTAAGGTTATTTATGCAATTAACAAATTTGGGCATTACATTCTTGGCTATTCTACTTTTGTCCATCACTCTGACCATCAAATTGCTTAATGAATAAACCCTATTACAAATGCTAGGAATCACCGGATGGCTGCCTAGCTAGTTGAATATCACAATTGTAGATAGGCCAGGAAAAGAAAAATGTAGTTGCTGATTTGCTTTCTCGATTATTGATCCAATGGTAACAGTGGATGATTCTTTCCACGATGAATGTTATTTGCGGTTTACTTGCTCACTCACCTTGAATGTCTGAGATATTGCTAACTATTTAGTTAAATTACCATCCCACCCTATCCTACCGAGAGAAGAAAAACATTGTTCATCAAAGTGCTAGGTACAGTTGGATGGGGAATTGATTGCTACTATCTGAGGGAGCTGATCAAGAGATCAGAAGGTGTGTTGAAGATAGGGTATATGACATATTGAAAGCTTGTCATGGTATTTGTGGAGGCATTTTGCAGACAAAAGAACGACATACAAAATTCTAAGGATGGGGTGCTATTAGGCTTCGAAATCTTCAAAGATGCAAAGAAATATGTCCAAGAAATTTTATTGTTAGGCAAAGACTAGGTCAACCTAATCATAGAGATGAAATGCCATTAAACCCCGGGATAGTACTTGAACCATTTGGCCGGATGGGCCTTAGATTTCATGGGACCCATCAACCACCCATCAATCAAAAAGTTTACATATTGGTGCAATGCAGACTATATGACCAAATGGTAAGGCTAAGGCACTCCCGCGAGCAGCGAAGAAAGCAGTTATAAAATTCTTATTCTGAGACATCTTCACAGTTGGAATGCCAGAGAGTTAGTTCACGGATGGAGGGACCTCGCCTGCTTCTCATGGGTTCAAACCACCCTTGAAATATCATGTTATTGAGAATGACTACACCACCCTCAAGCTATTAATGGGCGGTGGAAAGTACGGTCAAAGTTATAGAAGCCATTCTCACAAAAAGCGATTGAAGAGAAGTAGAAAGGATTGGTCCAAAGGCTCCTTGAAGCATTATGGGCCTCACGAACTACGGAGAAATACTACAGGGGTTTTCTCCCTATGAATTGGTTCTGGAAAGAGTGTTGTCTTTCACGTGGAATTTGAAATAAAAACCAATTTGCTTTATTTGCCAACCTTGATCCTGGCGATGCACAAGCAGCCGAGGTTACCGCGGCGGCTTAATGAACTAGAGAAAGACTAGTGCCATTCGACAAACCAGCGGCAATTCAACTGACAAAGATCACAATGTATGACAAAACATCAAGTTAGCTGATTTCGAGAAGGTGATTGGGCGCTAAATGCGATTCGGGGTTCAAAGAATTCCAAAGGGAAGCTAGCACAAGATGGTTAGGACCTTATGAAATAGACACCGTTTTTCCTAATGGAAAAACGGTGTCTATTTCGTAAGGTCCTAACAATCGATGACTCCAGAACTCCGTTACTTATAAATGGTCATAGTCTTCGTTTGTATCGAAACCTGTTTCAAAGAAGATTTTAAGGCTACATGCACTTAAGCTGACGCTCATTTCCTTTTTTCAGCGAGGTTTCTACCCCGGCCAATATTCAACAGATTTCTTTATTGTGGAATTAGATTAGATTGATTTTATATACTACTAATAATCCCTACGTCGAAATATAGATCCCTACAATTCATTTTTGCGGGATCGAGCACGAGGAGAAACCAATTCTTCAAATATAACAAATTTTTACGATGCTGCAACACAACTGTGCAGCACTATTGGTCTCTCCGCGATCTTTTAACATTTCGCGCTGACACTATTGATCTCACGATCTTTGAAACACCGGTAATACGGTATTTGTTCAATCCTCCGTCTTTTGCAACACCAATGAAGAACAACGGTGGCTGATTTTCCCGGCCGAACACCTGTTCGGCTCCTTCTTCCATTCACCTGCAAAAATATCGGCCCGCCTTTCCCCATCGTTCTCGCGAAACAACTCGGAGTCGGAACTGTTTCGTTTTCCCCAACACTAACTACTGTGCAACTTAGTGTAGCGACAGCTTTTCGTTCTTTGAAACGCGGCTGGCTTTTCATTTCTCCGTTCTTCGAAACACCGTTGTAAAACGGCACTTTAAATCGATCTTCAGAATCTTGAAACCTTTGTTACGTTTCTTCATTCCTTCCATTTTCCAGCCATTTTTTCCCCATTATTTTCGTGCGACGATTCCGTTGACAATTGTTTTAAGCCCTTTCAATTCAGAAACACCTTCATCGACAGCTCTTCGACCTCTTTCACCCTCCATCATCAGGCGAAACTAGTCCGTCCAGCAATTGTTTTGTACTCTTATTCAGCTGAAACACCATTTGCCGACAACCCTTCATCATTCATCCATGATCTTTGAAACACGTAGTTAAATCTTGATTCCTTTCTTCGTCTGAAACACCGGTTATCCCGGTAGGTTCTTCATATAAGCAATTCTTGATCTCTCGTTGCTGAAACACCCGCCGTCCAACATAATCCGCCAACAAGCTCCTACGCTCCCAAACAAAAGTTCGAACAGCAGGACGTGACAAAATCAAGCCACCGCCGAAACAAAATCATCACGAACAAGCATCAAAACTGGTTGGCTGAACAAACCGAATGGTAAGGCAAGGTATGTAAAGTGGCCTAATTCAATTAAGCTGTAGTTAATGAGAAAAGATTTTTTAGGCTGGCAGTTATCATCATTAATACACTTCTTGGAAGGGAACTACCGTCAAATCAATATCATCATCCCCTGGAGCTTTATGGCCATTTCTATTTTCACCTCCTACGCATATAACCACCACTCCTGCACATAACCCCTCAGGAGAGCACCTGGCGTCGGGCGATTACGCAGACTTCATTAAAGATGTAGCCTGGAAACTTCAGCCAATGGGAGGACACATTAGTCCATGAGAATACGCCACCATGACATTGCTTGAACATTTATCCGGCTGACATATCAAATTTTTTGAGCCGTGGGTTGGCTCCGATACCAGGCTCCAAGGATACAATGAATACCGAATTACTACCGGTTTGCTAAATCTCAGAAGATCATTGGTGCGAGGTGGTAGAATCTACGTTAACGAGCAGAAGACTATGGTACCGTCTCGAGGCCTCCCATGGAGCTGACGCAGGCGTCCGGTAGGAACACATCATTGGCGATGTCTGGTAAAATTTCTTAGGGATGGAGAAGAAGTGAAACTAAAAGGAAGAGGGTTTAGCTCGATCACTACCACCCGTGGTAGGAGAATTAAGCCCGTTATAAGGCGTTACGACTGCCCGGTGGGTACCGAATGGTGTATCGGTAAAATGAATTTCTCTTGCTTTCTCATCCTAAGATCGAGCGGGTTAATATTCCATTCTTTTTGCTGAAACATCTACAAGAACATGGCGCACTATTGTAGAGACCGAGGATCAAACCAATCACTCACCCACCACCCACTGGTTCAACTACTCATCAAGAGGGTTTTGAGGCGAATCACCCACCTATAAACCACGTACGGCCCGGTAGAACCAGAAATTCCCACAGGCAATGACAAACCCCACGAGATTCTCCCATTGACCCCCACAATTAGCCAATACGACCAACCAGTCCCCATGCTATGCGGAATCCTCGCATGCCGCACCACAGTCCTCCACTTCCGCCCTTCATATCATAATTGAAGACTCGGAACCTGAAAATATTCCCTGCCATATGCGTGGGGAAGCCCCGAAAACAACCGGATTGCATCCTTTCCCGCGTCCGTACCAAAAGCAAAGCGAAAGCCTCAATGGGGCCACCATGGATGACCACTACCTAAACCCTCCACCAATTCGATAAAACCCGTAAACCGTTCATCCCCTCAAATCCGGACCCCCTGCCTATTCTAAACATGGAAATTTTACCAACGCAAAAATCAGGCAGCCCGAAGCGATGCTTGCATACATCAGATCTCACCAAAGGTAGAAACACAGAGCGTTTACCCACTCGATTGGGCTGAAACTAAAGAACCCGACCATGGAAACCACGGGGAAAGCGACCCGCATTTGGGAAACACAAGAACCGGTAGATTGAAATTGAATTACAGGATTCAGACGCCCGGACCTCATTTGTTTTCAATAAAGAAGTTGAAACACAATGACTATTATCCATCCGATTAGGTGAAACACAAGAACCGATAGCAATGGTGAAATTGAATTACAGAGTTGACCCGGATCTTTGTAGTGGCTGAAACACAAGGACCAGCCACCGATTTTGAAATTGAAGAAGTCGAGACTTAGGATGTTGTAACACCACCTTCATCGAGTAACATGGCTGAAAATCGGTACGCAGCTCAATGGTACAACGTAAAGAACCACTTGATATGGGAATTGACATCACGACAATCAGTTGAAAATCTTTGCAACACAACACCTTGGCTGAGACACAACAACCAGACGCAGATATTCACATTGAAAATCGGGAATTAGAAGTTGAGGGTGTTGAGACATTACTCTCCCTACATCGAGACAGGCGAAACCGCAGGGCATGGGAGGCCATTTCGTGGCTGCTCCACAAGAACCATTAAAGGAGATGATGACTGTAACACAAGAACAGTCATCTCTAAATCCAAAACCAACAATGGCCGATGTCTTGGAAGAAAATGAGTTTAAAGTCTCAAAGTGCTCGGCAAAATTGACGAGGGCAAGGGTACGATTATATCCATTGTATGAGACATTGTGCTGAAAGTGGATTGGGTACCGGTTCAATTTTCCCATTCTCTAGTTGCCAACAGAAAGATATCAAATCAGTTACAAACTAAAAAGGCGAGGAAAAGTCAGCATGGAAAAGAATGCAGGAGCTGCAAGGGTTCAGAACACGGTTAGACAATACTGCCTATAGTTACGGCTTGAGTGGCCTACATGATATGAGTAGGTATCGAGACTACGATTAGTGGGTTACGGACATGCAACACCTTGAGCTTGGGGGGATGTTGAGACCACATATTGTACCCTTTACTCATACTTTTTGCCATTGTTATACCCTTGCAGTTCTGCATTCTTTCCACTGCCTTTTTAGGCAGTTTTGTAGCTGATTTGATATTTTCGATAGGCAACCAGAGGAAGGGAAGGAAGTGGTACCCAATCCAATTTCAGCACAGTGTCTCATACACTGGATATAGCTTTGGGTACCCTTTGCCCTGGTCAATTCTTGCTGATACTTTTCCAGTTGAGACTTTAAAGCTCATTTCTTCAAGACATCGGCCATTGTTGGTTTGGATTGAGGATGACTGTGCTTGTGTTACAGTCATCATCTCCTTAGCTGGATCTTGTGGAGCAGCTGATAACCTCTGATACTTGCTGTTTCAGCTTTCTGATGTAGGAAATGTCTCAGCACCCTCAACTTACAATTCCTGATTTTCAATGTGAATATCTGCATCTGGTTGTGTTGTCTCAGCCTCTGCGTGTTGTGTTACAGCATTTTCAACTTCTGATTGCAGTATGTCAATTCCTTATCAGTGGAGTGGTTCTTGTGTTCAACCATTGAATGGGTGGCTGATTTTCAGCCATGTTATGATGAAGGTGGTGTTACAGCATCCTGGTCTCGACTTCTTCAATTTCAAAATCAGTGGCTGGTTCTTGTGTTTCCAGCCACTGCAGCATCAGGGTTTCCATCTCTTGTAATTCAATTTCACTATCAGTGGCTGGTTCTTGATGTTTCAGCCACTGGATAACTGATTGTGTTTCAACTTCTTTGTGAAAACAAATGAGGTCTGGGCGTCTGAATCCTGTAATTCTATTTCAATCAGCGGCTGGTTCTTGTGTTTCCAGCCGCTGGCTGTTTCCCACCGTTCTTGTGTTTCAGCCGTGGATGTTTCCTGTGTTTCAGCCATGGCTGGTTCTTGTGTTTCAGCCACTGAGTGGGTAACAGGTTCTTGTGTTTCAGCTACCTTTTGTGAGACGGATGGCGTTACTGTTTCGGGGGCGTCTGATATTTGTGTTGCAGCGCCCATGGTTAGAATAGGCAAGGGGTCCGGAGTTGAGGGGATGAACGGTTTACGGGGTTTTAGTCGAATTGGTGGAGGGTTTAGGGTAGTGGTCATCCAAGGTGGTCTCATTGAGGCTTTCGTTCGCTTTTTGCGCGGGACGGGTGGAAAGGATGCAATCTGTGGTCGTTTTCGTGGGGGTTTCTCCTCGACTATAGGGCAGAGAATGTTTTCAGGTTCAGAGTCATCAATTATGATATGAAGGGCGGCAGAGGAGGATTCTGGTGCGGTATGCGAGGATTTCATCATAGCAGGGGGACTGGTTGGTCGTATTGGCGAATTGTGGGGGTCAATGGGAGAATCTGGTGGGGTTTGCTGCTGCTGTTTAGTGGGAATCTCAGGGTTTCCAGCAGCTGGTACAGGGTTTATAGGTAGATGATTCTGTTCAAAACCTCTCTTGATGAGTAGTTGGACCAGTCGGTGGTGGGTGAGTGATTGGTTTGGATCCTTTGCTTGTCGACAATAGTGTGCCATGTTCTTTAGACACCCCAGCAAGAAGAATGGAATATTAACCCGTCTCTGATGTCTTAGATGAGAAAGCAAGAGAAATTCATGCTGATACACTACCTGGTATCGACCCTCGCAGGTCAGGTAATGCTTTATAAAGCGGGCGACCTCCGGCCACGGGGGTGGTAGTGA
>SNQJ01S0060193.1:0-16377 GCA_010110895.2 Picea sitchensis
GTTGTAGATGGCGAAGGGACAGGCCCGGCTGGAGAAGGGGGGCACAAGTTATCCTGGATAGAGGGCAAATCAGAAAATTTACGAGAGAGCCAGGGGAAGTTAAGGACAGAGATCTTTTCTGTTTCTGAGAGCGAGGAGTAAAGAGAGGGACAGATCTGGCTGACTTTGTTAAGGGGGGAGTCAACTTGTCCTGACTCAAGACTAGAGATAAAAGTGGGGGGCACGTTCAGGTAGGCGAGAGATGGGTTAGGGTCCATGTACTCCGGAGGGTTTAAGTGAAGGTCTTCTTCTTCAGACTGGTCAAGAGGGATCTTTCCTGGGCAGGAACGGCGAAGGTGACCCGTTGCCCTGCAGAGGTTACATCGAAAAGGAATTCCGAGGTAGTCCAGGGGCTGAAGGAGCCTTCGTCCCCTCCAGAGGATCTCCAGGGATTCCGACAGTCCTGTAGAAGTGTCCATCTCCACCATGACTTTCCCCACTTTTCTAGAGTGACTAGATAAAGTTTTTGAGTCCAGAGCAACAAACTTACCGAGAGAGTCACCGATGGCTCTGAAGGCCTCTTCGTTCCAAAGGTGAAGTGGGAGTCCCGGCAGTAAGACCCATAGATGTCTGAGAAGGAAGTAGTCTTTGTCTGGACAAAAAGCCAGCCTCCAGCGCTTTAGCATAAGGCTGCTGCCATCAATAACCCAGAACGAAGAAAGTAAAAGTGTGGCATCTTCAGGCGATTTACAGTGAAACACAAACCAGCCTCTTTTCAGATAGAGAACTTCAGGAGTGTATCCCAAGAGCGGTGTCCAGTTTGAGTTTATCCAGTTGTCCAGCGACTGAGTGCATAAGCTCTTGTAAGAGAAACGTCCCACCAGTGAGCATGTAGACATCTTCCATAGGTTTTCAAAACCTACCCCGTCCCCCAGCTCCAATCGAGAGATCTTTTATTTTGGTTTCCAAACCTTTCGTCCTGTAGGGGCTCCATGTGAAGTAGGGACTTTAAGTGAAGCTCGGTTGGAAGGAAAAGAAGGAAGGGAAGAGAGTGAGGTAGGAAAGTCTCCAGGTGGAGAAATGTAATTGGGCTGGTCAGCAGAAGGAGGCAGTGGAAGTGGGTCAGTAGGAGAGGAGGGAAAAGTGGAAAGGGGTGACTTGTCGGGCACAGGTAAACGCCTGGAAGCTAGAGTGTCCACTATGTCAAAGAGACCTTCCTTTTCCCAGATAAAATCATCCGATGGATTCATCATATGATCGGTCAAGGAGTCCATAATGGAAACCAGCAGTGTGGACCCCTTCCTTGCCCCTTTGGGGAGAGACCGAGCCTAATCGGGCCAAGGGAAATCCTGACTGAGTGGTTGGGTAGCGACAGAGTAAACAGTTACACAAAAGGGGTCAGAAAAGGGGAAAGAGGCGCAGGCCAGCACTATCAAACAAGAGATCTGCGAAGGAGCCACCAGTCAGTAACGACAAGGAAGAGTAAAAAAGTATATAGGACTACTGAGAAGGGGAGTAAATCGAGGCCTCTTGTGTAACTAAGCTTAATAGTAAAATAAAGCAAACACCCGATCTCAGTCTGGGAAGACTGAAGTAGAAGGGTCAGTGGCTGTCTAAGAAAAGAGATTTTATAGCCAAACCTTAAAGTAACAGCACGGTGACTTGGATCCCGGATCCAATCCAAAAGAAGCTGAAGAAAAAAGGGGGAGAAACTGCCAGGAAGTAGCCTATCCGTGGGCCGTGCTGTACAAGGGAGCTATGACAAAGGGTCCAGCTCGCCGAAAGCAACCCTTCAGGATGTTGGGAGCCGCAAGATAGCGACAAGTGCAGCAATGATGAAAGGATAACGGAGAAACAGTATAGTATCCTCTGAACGAAGGGCGCAAGTAAAACGAAAAGGGATCAGTGCAGGACCGTGTATAATACCAGGCTATGTCAGTCTCCACAGTTCAAGTTAAACTGGAAGCAAAGTGGTCAAGTGGATGACTGGAAGAAAGACTGGTAAAGGATGAAGGATGACCAAAGTCGCCTGGAACGCCTTCGCTGCTCTGGTTCAAACTTCATTTTTCCCGCTCGTTTTGAACTTTCTTCCTCACATTATACCCCTCGTTTTGCAATTTTCACTCATGTAAAGGAGTTTGGAATGAGTTTGGAATGGAGTGATGGACACATATCTTATATTTTTTTTACCTCTTCATTTATGTTATTTTGTAATTTTATTTTATTTAAATTTTATTTTATTCATTTTATAATTTTAAATTTTTTTAATTTAAACTCAATTCTATTCATTTTATGGTTTTAGTAATTCTTGAATCAATATTATACATGTTTTAAAAGTGGTATTTGGTTTTCTTCACTCTTATGTACATGTCTTTTTCTATTCATTTTATGGTTTTAGTAATTCTTCAATCAATATTATACATGTTCTAAAAGTGGCATTTGGTTTTCTTCATTCTTATGCATATGTCTCTTTTTATTCATTTTATGGCTTTAGTAATTCCTCAATCAATATTATACATGTTCTAAAAGTGGCATTTGGTTTTCTTCACTCTTATGCACATGTCTATGCTCTCTAACCTAAACAGTGTGCATGTTCACTTTTCCCTGCTTTGTATAAATATCTCTCTTTTAGTCCCCGCCCTTCGGGCCAGAGACTATTGTAATCGATTTTTCATCCTCCTATTAGTTTAGCACAAAAACCAATGGACTCTGACTGTTTTAACCCAAAGTTTCATATGATTTAAGTTGAAATTTCATCCATTTTAGCCTAAGTTTTGAGTTTGCCCTCTTATTTGGCCTCTTCCCGAGGCAAAGTTGGACAATATCTTAGTTTATCTTGCTTTTCACGCATGCATCTAAGTAGTGTTTTTTCCTAACAAAGTAATGCTAGACATGAGTCTAACATTACTTCTTTACATTAAATGTTTATTGACATACATATTTCATAGCCCCTGCCTCATTTGTTATTGCTTTGATCTGTTGCTGCCACCTAGACCAACATGCAAACCAACACCACCATTCGAACATGTTGCTTCTCCATCCTTTAGAAAAACACTCGGTCGTTCTCCATCCTTTAGAAAAGCACTTGGTTCTGTGAAGCGAGTTGTTACCTATGCCTCTATTGTTGTTAGTCTGTACTAACATGCTTGCTTTACCACCGCTGCCAGGTTTCCATATGGAACTCTGGATGAGGTTTTCCCTCTCTTAACCCTCACAGTCATGCTTTTACCTCCCTTATGCAACTTCTGGAATTGTTGGTGGCTCTCAGACTTGTTGGTCATGTTTTTACCTCCCTTATGTAGCTTTCATAATAGAATTGTAGGTGCACCGCCGCCTTTTTCGTGCAGCCTTTAGAATTTCCAAAATTTCTATCAAACTTGTTCGCACATGTGTGTTAGCTTCAACAGAAAGGGAATCCCTCCCCCCATCCGTTCAATATGCTAGACATTCTACTATATGAATCAGCCATTGAAAGACATTTTGTTATCTGAATCAGCCATTGAAAGATAGGACAATTTTAATTGGTAAGCTAGTTATATGGTAAATTAGTAAATTATTCTTAAATTCATTGTCTCCTTCTATAATCACTGTTTTCTGGAATAGAATTAACTGGTAGTAAATAAATATTTGAATGACTTATAGTTGCTTCTCCAACAATAAGTATCTCACGGGAGGTTATTTATCTTCTGATCATCTCTTGGGGCGATGGAGTCATGAAGGTAAGCAAGATTTGATATGCATCTGCTCATCAGTGTTGTTGAGGCAGTCGAGTCTCGAAGGTAAGCAAGATTCGATGATTCGATGAATAATTAAAGGCAGTGCTTCACAAAGGCGGTGAAGCGGATAAGCAGTGGGTTAGAGAAGCTTGTTGTGTTGTTGTAAAAGCCATTGACTGAGCTCTCAAAACCTGCAAAAATTGGTCATCAAGCTTTAACACATTTCATTGAACAAAGCAAAATGTTAATTGGGTTCTTACATTTGTGTGGGATGATGCCATTCAACAAAGTGGATCTCTACATTGAAATATTCTAAATAGATTTTTCTCTTAACTCACTTATGAATATTAATTGTAACAAACTAGATTCAGCTTGGCTTAAACGTTACAATCATTCGGCTAAGGTTCTATTTTTGGAAATAGACCTAGTCGGAGTCTTACCTCAGCTTCCTCAACAACTTTATGGGTAACACCGGAAAACTGCAAACTGCTTTATGGCTAAAGTTTACTTCCTTTGAAGCGGCGACATACAATAGTCGACATTATTCCCTTTCCCTCTCTCTACAATATAATATTTCTGGTTGGGATCGAAGTTCTGGTCGAATCTCCATCCATCTTCGTTGGCTTTGCTTTTCGGTGTTCTAAGAATGTTGAGAGCGTATATGCCAAGTAGTATACTTATGTCAGCACTAGAATAGGATATCTAACCAAGAAACAAACTTGATCTCTAAGTGTCAGGGATGCTTCGGGGTTTTGATCTAGAGATGGGTAGGTGAAAAACAAAGGGCTTCCTTCCTTTATAGGAACATAAATAAGTGAACACCCTCCTCCATGAGTTGGTAACATAGTCTAATCTATATGATAAAATCACGAAATTTATTATACCTGTAACTCATTCGCATATGCAAGATAATCGAAAGGAAGAATGTGGTCATGAGCTAGGCATAGGGAAAGAAGTCCCCAGATATAATAAACTGCGGTGATAGGAAATTCATTCAAAGAATCACCATAACTTCACTAACATCATCATAGATATAAGCATTCATTCCAAATCAATAGTTGGTGTCAGCACCTCCTCACTCAGTTTTAGTTGATGAGATAACTCGGCGTCATACCCAGTTGGAGTAAGTATATCGAAATGCAGTTGGAGTAAGTATATTGAAATGCAGTTCATTGAATCTCACCAGCAAGCAGCATCTGGCCCCATCTTAGGTAGGAAAAGTAGCAACTCGTTTCTGGGTGAGACACTTGTTGTATGAGAGATACACGTGGAACATGATTTCTGATTCACATATGTAAGTTTATGCATGCATGCTACGTGGAGGGATAAATCGCTTTAAAAATCTAGGGCTTGACATGAACTTTGATTATAATATATTATTATTATCTACAAAACACCTATTTGATTTGATAACTCACTTTAAAAAGTTGGAGCTTGACATCAACTTTGATTATAATATATTATTATTATCTACAGAACACCGTTACTAGGAATAGTCATAGTTCAACAACGATATCTTCTGTGAGAGATCCGACAACCAATTGACCTGTTTGTAAATTGATTGCAATATATTTCTATGTTTGTATTATCTTTGTATAATTAGATTTGTCACAACATTGAATGACCACATTCTATATGTATTTTCACGGATGAGGTTAACTTGTGGAAAACAATGACGGGATGGTTTGAAGTTTAGAATAGAAAGCAATAATACATAGGATATTCAAATTTTCATATCTAATATCACATATCTTTAATTTTTTTACTTTATAAAATAATGTTTTCATGGCCAATGTCTCATCATAAGTTCTGCATATAATCACAAGTTTGTGACATCATCTTAACTATTAAGTCACAATCTAACAAATTCATAATGGTAAGTCCATGAAATGATTGTTTTATATCCAGATCCCTGCTATCGTTTGAGAATGCTCTCATTATCGGTTGCTATACAGTCCCTTTGGCAAGACTTTTCTTTTTTCACCGCGCTCATTCGTGAAATATTTGTGATTAAATATGTAGTTGGGAAAGGCTTTCTCTCTTAGGATATCACTTTTGAGAACACGACAGGACCATAGAAGCATCAGGTTGTTGCCCTTTGAGTTGGGTCCGATCTATCAACATTCTACCGTTGTAGTTTCAAAGTCTACCAAGACACTTTCTACGCACACTCTCTTCGACAGTTCTACAGGGAATGTGACATTTACGACACAGTTGATTTTATCTTTGGCAACGCTGCAACTGTATTTCAAAACTGCAATCCACTGGCTAGAAAATCAATGGATAATCAAAAGAATTTTTTTACGGCTCAAGGAAGAGACGATCCAAATCAAAACATTGGAATCTCTATTCAAAAGTGCATCATCTCTGCTGCGCCTAATCTGGCTCAGGTGAAGAGCTCTTTCCACTCATTCTTGGGAAGGCCATGGAAAAATTATTTTCGAACTGTTTATATCGACTCATATATAAATGATGTGATCGATCCTGCAAATTAGCTAGAATTGTCGGGGAGAATATATGAACTCGGACATGGAGCAGGAACTGCAGAACGAGTTCAATGGCATGGGTATCACGCCATGAACATTTCAAATCAAGAATGCTCATACTAACCCAAACCCAAAGATGGAAGCCCTCTTAGCCAACCTTGCTCTTTCAAACATACTACTTTAATACACTTCCTCTGTTGGTAGACCTGGCTCCCTACCTACCTTTTTGGCAAGGACTTGTTGCTCAACAACTCTTCTTGTTTAAATGTGTGATTAGTGTGGTAAGGTGGAGTTATCTCTCTTTTTTTAATGTATTTGAGCTCATAATTTAAGTTTGAGAAGGGGTAATGATACTAATTGTTTAGAGGGAGTTTTATAATTTGTTCATATTGATGCTGGTTATCTTCCTAGGGTTTGAATTTGTGCTCTTTGATTTCGTTTGAGTTTTCTCTATGATATTTACTTCATCAAAGAGATTATTTATTAGAGTTTCACCCAAGTCTTTGTTGGTTATTCAAATATTTGAGTCAATTTGTTTTGTGTTTTAAATAAATAGAGCTATGTATTTAGTTTCAAAAAATTGTATAAATAACACTATGTAAGGGTATTTGACAATATATTAATTATTTTTGTTGTAAAAGTAGAATGACAAAAACCTTAATTCTATAATTACATATTTATTTAATATAAAAATGATTCATAATATAAATAATTTTTCTTTTTTTTTCTTTTCTTTCTTCTCCATCTTCTTTTTCTTGTTTCTGAAGGTGACAAAATGCATCATAACTCGGTTGTCAACTAGCAGTGAGGACAACCATCATTGGCTATTATCCACGAATGTGGGTTGATTCATCATTGTTGTTCAAGGAAAACCATGTCACCTGAAGTAAATTGTTGGTGGTTCATGCGAGGGTAGACTTTCACTTATGCTAGATGCCTCTAGGTCTTGGGTCGTCAAAATGTTTCCTTACATCTAAGGAAGATGAGCTCTTAGGAAGACAAGTTCTTACTTCAGAACCAAAAAGTAATTTCAGCCAAGATAGTATCCACGAGAAAGTTATTATCCCTTGTGGTCATCACTAAGGCTACCACTAGCGACATCATTTGCTTTCTAGTAACATTTAGCCTTAAATTAATCCCTTGGTATTTTATTAAAATTAGTAATTCCATGGAAACTCCTTACCTTATGCATGGATAACAATGCATACAACCCATTCTTTTGTAATGAATGTTTTCTTCCACTCATCTCCTCCTCTAGTCATAGTTTCATCATAAGTAATTTCCATATTAATATTAGTAAAAATATTGTGTAATTCAACCTATCCAACAAATCGCCATCCTTTGGAAAGGAAACCTATACTTCATAATAAACTCATTTAACAATCTCGAGTTAATGTCCATTCTCCCCCTTTTATTCTTATTTAATTTTTAATGCTACTAATACATCACACAAACTCATACTCTTCCTAATCAATATTGAGATGATCAAATACTTGACTTATCAATTTAGTTATACACTTTACATTGAATTCATCCTATGTGCAATGTTCACTTGTTCATTTTGGTTTTGGAAGAGGTGGGAAATCAACACCAATGCAACACTTGAACAACTAAGTGGTGCCAAATGGAGAAAGAAAATAGACTTTTCAACCCATTGGAAAACTAGACTTGGTGAAAGAATCCATGGTTTTTTATCTTTAGGTAGATGAAATAATGGATTAACCAACGAGACCATGCCAACTAAAGGGCCCAAGCCTTTGGTTCTCTGGTGACCCGGTTCCTAATCTCCGGTGATGATTGGACGACATAGGTTTGTCCTCTCCTCCAATCCAACATTATTGTTCTCTCTAGGTTTAAATAAGGATTTTGATGGGTTAAGGCAAATTCTCCTTCACTACTCACTAGACAACTTGGATTCATCTTCATCACTCAATTGAATTCACCCGTTTACACACTTCCCCACATACATTCTCATGACCTGCCACCAGGGCATTCATTGACGACTTCTACTGTTGAACTATACTTAGTCACATCATTTGATTCATCTAAATCACAGGTTTTAAGCTTGAAACTTTCAGGCATTTGGAATAAGATATATTTCCAAAAGGCAACCCTGGAACTCAGACTGAAACTCAAGCTATTCAACTCATCCCTCTTGACTTTCAAAGAGTTCTTAACAAAAGGCATGTACATTCATGTAAAAAACTTAGTTAGATGAGAATATGAGAGCAAGTGAACGAGAAACCAAGGGAATTGCAATATTCCCTGAAAACACAAACTCAACATTTAAACACTTCCATAACCAGCCATAACTTGAGACATTCCTCACACGGGTCCCATGCTATTCACCAAGATCTAACTTTTTTATTACAAGCTATATGTGGTGAAAATCCCAAGGGAAATCAACAAGAAATCAATTTACTATGCATACAGGAAGCAAGAGTCATGCATCCATTCATTCATTCCATCTCAATTCTTAGAGGTATAATAACCTATAAATTAAGTATTATGCAAGCATAAGTTACTAATTGTATGCTCATTTCATTCCTTTCATGGTGACTTAGTGAGTCATACAATTTGATACAAATTGCATTATTACACAAAGGAAAACTTATGCAAGCATAATATGTTTATACAATTTTTAGCATAATAGACAGTACCAAGGAGACTTATTTGTTTTGTAAATTAATTGCCAAGCCGAATGATTATGGGTGAAGGCCTTTCCACCCAACCATAGGCTCGGGTGCTTTATCTCTCTACATTCTAGCCATCCCCGTGCCAAGCCACGATACCACCAAGGAAAAACATTCAACGTCACAAGCATTTTACAGTGTGAAGGTCTCAATTCCTAACAAAAAACCTCTCATAGTACTCAACACTCTCAACTCATCACCATCTCCTCCATTATCTAGGCCAGGACTCTCTTTCTCAACATGCACTTGTACACTTCTCTGCTCTCCCAGACTCTTGCGTGTTTGCCCCCCATGAAGGTTCTCGACCTGTCCTTTCTCTCTTCTGTTAGAAGGAACTTGTGGGGTAAATCTTGGAGCCTAAAAATGGGTAATCTATTGTACCTCTGGATGACAATTTTATGTTGTCCTAGCCAGTCTTCCATGCTTCCATTCACGAGGGTGGTTGGTTGTCCAACTACCAATCCTCCCTCATTAATTGATTTGCTTTGAAATCCAGAAGAGGGAAATGACTTATTATTTCCAAAAATAAATAACTCAACAAAGAGGTTTGGGTTCTCTTAGCATAATGAATCCCCTTTCCAAGTTCCCTCACTCTTTCATCTAGTGGTATCATGGCTAGTACTCAAGGCTTCACCCATCAGTGAACTGGTCGGATTTTATACTACACCTTTACATCTTTTACAAGCCATAACATGGAAATATTATCTCCATGCTAAGATAATCATCATTAATCATAATTAATTACAAATTAATTAGGGAGATTAAAAATGGGGCTGTTACCCCTGGGATGGCTCGACATTGTTTGAGGAGGCAAGGAGTTAAGGTCGATACCAAAGGACTAGTTCGAAAATGTTGTGTTCCCTATGTCGATAGTCTTGTAGTCCTTATATGTTATGCAAATGAGATGCAACTAAGTTAAGCTTGCAGAAAAAAAAAATATTAATTACAACTAAAGAAAAATGTTATTATAGTGAGTTCTAAAAAATTGAAAAAGGTTGGTCCTGACAATTACCAAGTCGAGATCGTGCTATCTTAGTGAAGAAGCAAGATTGGCTTAGATATGACACAAAAGTTGGCTCTGATCCTAGGTGAAAATCAAGATTACCACTATGAAAACAATTTAAATTAAAACTAGATAAAGTAAGATACATGAAATCCATATCTACAAACTAAAACCCTTTTATGACCTTCATTGTGATTAACTCTTTTAGTTGTGACAACATATTCCTTGGCTAACCCATCATTTTTTGTGTAGTCTTGTAGAAGGTGTTCCCTGTGTGAATGAACTTGGCCCGCCTATCAACATCCTTCTCAGCTAATCCATTATTTCACTCAACACAAATATGAACTTGGCCTGCTTAACATCATCCTTCTTAGTTAACCCATTATTGTCCTCGACACAAATATGAAAACCCTAACAAATTTAGAGGCTGGGAAGAAACCAACCAAGAGGGAAAATATCCCCCTCCAATACAACGTTTAGGAATCTCGAGAGAGTAGAATTAAATGACAATCGTGTAATAGGGACCATTCTGAAGGACACAGGAAGCCTCATCAAAGTTGAACAAACTCATAGATCTGGACAACTGAAGCTTCAATGATAATCTCTTATACAGTTCAATTATAGAATCCATCGAATCTATCAACACTCTTTTCACCTTCAACGCCCCTAAATGCGTGAGTTTGATCTCTTTGGGATATATATATATAACCGACATAAATCCATCTTAAGTTTGCAACCACATTATGTAGTGGAACAATCCCCAAGGCTCAATGTCACACTCATTCAAGAAGTTATCAATGATTGGGTGCTCTAAAGATTTCAAGAAACATGATCTCAGTTTTTTACCCAATTTTCTAGATTTGGGCACTATTCAAGATTTAGTCACAAAAAACATCGTAATTAATTTTGTTAATTATTGCATCGTGAATAATTACACGGAAATCATCTATGTTGAAAAAATCCTTTATGAGCGCCTTCTACATTCACCTTCCCTACTTCGTATTTTCTTATTATGCATTGTCCATTACCATTTCAAACAAAACAACAACCACATTCATACACATAAATAATAACAACACAGAGTAAAAAGTAAAAACACCCCTATGAATCATTGGATTCATTTTCCCCTCTCTCAACACTTCTCCAATGTAAAAACCAAACCTAAATTCTTTGCTCTTCTTCTCCATATTGCACCTGTGTCCATACCTATGCATTTTATTCAAAATAAAGTCGTTTCTTCTTTTTACACGTTTCACTTTATTTTCAATCTATTGTTTTGGTTTTTTACTTCATTCGCCACGTCATACTTTTTTTTTTCTTCTAGTCTGTTTAAATCTTTTGCTTTTTCATTTTTTATCTCTTTTTATATATCTTAATTTTATATTTTTCACTTTTTCTTTAACGAGTATATTCAAGATGATTCATGTATTTTAATAATATAGGATAAAGTGACGATAGCGTATACATGTTAATAGTACAAAATAAAGTTTCCAATATGAAAAGGGGCTTCTTTATAAAAAATAAAAAATAAATTCAAATATGGTTTAGTGGTTGTTGTAAAACTTTGACTCAGAGATGCTTCTTCCAATCTAGTCTAGGAGTAGGGATGGAATTTGATGGGTAAATTGTTTGTCACTTGCATCAATTTGTCCATCAAATATGGTAATTTTTTTTGAGAAACTATTAACATTTTTTGTTAAATGTGTCAAAATAGGCACCAAAGTTGTGAAAATTGTCAAATTTGACAGGTTATTCGGATTTGAAATTTCAACCCTATGTAGGAGGGATATGTATAATTTGTTACATTATTAATATGAAGTTGACATGTAGTTATAACAAAATATTAATAACAAAAAAAATATTTCAATTTTTGTCATAAATAAAATAAAATATTTCAATGTTTTATGGTTAAAACATTTTAATCATGTGGTACTTAATACGAGGGAGATGTGTAATTCCTTCTCTAGTCAACATGGAGTTGGCAAGTGGTATATATATATATATATATATCCGACATAAATCCATCTTAAGTTTGCAACCACATTATGTAGTGGATCTATAGCCTATTTGTACTTGATCATTAGTGCACAACTTTGTAAAAGTCTATCCTTCATACCTTATTGACATAACTTCACCACTATGTTCCATCATTAGACTCTTTCCTAACATCAACTCTCTCTTTCTCAACCATTCGTAGGCTCGGTTCCCCTTCTTCAGTTTCTTCAACTTCCATAAACCTTACACCAGTCATCCCCTTATCATTGATCATTTCCACAACTCTTCACTTCATTCTCTAACTCCACACATCTTGTTTACTAACCTTTAGTCCATGATATCCACTCTTTTCAAGGCTTATTTGGCTCTCCCACCGCGTCTTTCATCCTTAATGATATTTTACTCTAAACCATCATCCTTTCCAACACCATTTTGACCACCCCAATAGTATGGGGATTCTAAGCTTCCATGCTAGATTTTTTAAAGGGAAATAATCGTTCTTCCACTAATAAAATCTTAATCCAAGTGGGGATCTCTTTCAACAATCTTCCCTACACTTCCCACCTAAAATCCTCCTCACGTCATGGATAGGACTAGAATGCTTCTACTATAAACTTGACAATGTTACCTTCTACTAGTATCTTCACCTATAATTCTACCACTCAAGTGAATATATAGTCTAGCTACTAAAGTGAAAACAAGTTCTCAAGATTCGAATCCATGGTTTTAATTTCCCTCCAAGTATACTCCAGTGTATTCTCAAGTCACTATAATCACTCATATTGGCTTACTTGGAACTCAACCCATATAATCTCATATTTGTTTCTCATGGAATCTATGTATATATGATCTCTCTATAGTTATTAATCTTCCATCACAAAAAAATCATATTTTTGTTCAATAAACTTTCCAAACCATGGATTGAATCAATAAATTGTAACTATGACCTATAAATCTTCTTCTTATCCTATAGACATGGAAAATTTTATGGGCTAATTTTGCATGTTTTTTTCCTAAAAAATATTCACCAATATCCATTTTTTTTCAAATTAATTCGCCCAAATTCTATGGGATGAAAGTATTTTACTCTAAAAATATTTTTTTTATAGAAACTATGTAAAATTCTTAGAAATTTGAATGTTTTTACAAAAAGATTGTCAAACATTTTATGACTGGAATTTCAAGAATCAGTAAGATACACCAAAGTTTATACACTTTAAGATAAGTATGGATCCTTAAAATTGTACCTGCCTATATGTACTCCACAATCAAGATTAAGTCCCATCAATACAACCATTTGTTGACTCTTTTTTGCAAACCAAGCTCCAGATATAAATCCAACAAATTCTTGAATTGTCTAAAGATAACAATGTTTATCTTTAAGAGTGAGAAAATCTCACTCAAAACATATTGCAATAGGCATAATTTAGGGAAGAGTAACAATAATCAAATTAAGCAACAAGTAATTCGTCATCATCTAAAACAACAACTACTACTACAAACCTAATACATATTCTATAATTTAAAATGATTTTTGAGATGACAACAAATAAATATCTTTTAAATAAACCATGTTTATTCAAAAAATGAAACATTATATTACTCCATTCCAAAATTACCAACAAATAAAATATTTTGTTTCTTGTACAACCCAACAATGAATATCCCATACAACTTCAAATCAAAAAACAACTTAAGAAAAACCAATAAAATCAACCATAACCAATCAACCAATAACAACTTAAGAAAAAACAATGAAATCAACCATAACCAATCAACAAATAACAACTTAAGAAAAACCAATAAAATCAACTATAACTAACCAACCAACCACCTATCATATATGAAATGTTTCTAAATAGTTAATAATTGTATAGATGGTATACAACTTCAAAAATATTTTTAGATGTATAATATTTGTATAGATGGGAATAATTATTGTATTTTAAATGGTTTTTAAATTACTAAAGATGTTTAATAGATCGAGTTAGATTTAAGTTCAGATTAAATGTTGAAATATTGTAACTTCGAAGAATATTCTAATTATAATTGAGTTATTATCTTATAGATCAAATCCCCTTTTGTGGATTGATCATATCGGGTCTTGTATAAGACCAAATCCCCTTTTGTGGATTGGTCAAACCATATTTATATGGTGGTATTTGTAAAGTCGCCCCCTAGAGTTTATAAAGTGGTTTTAACCACTCTTGGAAGAAGTCGGCCCTACTAAGTGAAGAGACATAACCCTAGCGCCTCCTCAACTAGTATTTATAAGTGAGGTTGGTGCCTCACTTGTTCATTCACTCACACACACTTCTAGTACACATCTTTTGAAGGAAGTTGCAGTTGCAGGAGGAAGGAGAAGAGAGGCACATGCTCAGTCCTAGTTTATTCTTGGTGGTTTGGTCTTAGTCTTGGGATTGTATTGGCAATCTATTATTGAGGAAGTTTTGTTGGGTTTCCTCCCCCATGAGGGTTCCCGTGGATAAAATGTTGTGTACCTTGTGATTGTGTTTCTTTCAGTGATCTTCTTTATGTTGTTGTTTTGGAAATGCATTGAATGCTCTAGTAACTTGAAAATAACCTAATAACAACACTAAACTTAACATGGTATCATAGATTGATTGAATAGAGCACCTTTCATTGGGTATCTAAAAACATCAATGTTGTTGTACAAGGAAATTAGGGATTTTTACTGAAGAGGAATTTATGACCAAAAACCATCTAGGGAAGTGCACCCTACCTAGCGCATCCTTTGGCAGCTTAAGCGCACCTTTTTAGTGGCCAGACTCTCTGAAAAGTCAAACCCTAGTTTTGGTTGGTACCAAAAAACCAGAAAACTAGGAAACCGGAACTTGTACCAAAAGTATCAGTCCAAAAGTGCGTAGGTCAAGTTTCAAGGGGTAAAACTTGGAATATTTTGAAACAGTCAGCTCCAGCCAACTCGCCTCGGTCCAACACATCTCCTGGTAAGTTCAGATTCATTTTCTGAGCACTTTCTTTTTCTGGTCATTTTCCTAGCTCTAGGTCAAGATGTCTGCAAGCACCAAGCTTGTTGACAAGTTAGAAGGTGTGGAAAATTTATGTGCCTAGAAGTACATAATTGGACTCATTCTGAAGAGAATGACCTTGCAAAATTCATAAAAGAAAATATATCAGAATGATCTGAAAATGATAAAGAGGCTTGTATTCTTGAAAAATATTTGCAAGTTTTAATTCAAGTGTTCTTAAACAAATGGATCAATTTTGCAAACACAATTTTTTTATATAAATTACACATTCAAGATGCATATAATCAACAACAAATAACAGTGAACAGAAAACACATAACACAACAAATGATAAGGGAGTTCACCCCTCTCTTGGGTTACATCTCCTGGTCCAGCTTCCAATGGATCTTTTGTATTATTTGCTCAAAGTGATAAAATATGTGCTTTACAATGCTCAAAATTCCAAATAGATGGCTCCAATGGCTTCAGAATGTCCAAAAACCCCTAGCTGGGCTTTTTTGGCACCTGATTTGGCCAAAAATTGAAGAAGATAGGCTTCCTGGAAGTTCCCCTTCAAACTTGTTGTCGCTGGATCGAAAATTTGCACCTCTGTGTGTCCAACCTAGCACCCACGCTCATTTCCGTGCTAAAACCTAGCACCGGGCGCAACCGCAAAACTGTGCGAACTGTAGGACGATTAGGGCGCGCCTAGCCCCTAACCGCCAAGCCTTTGGGCATGTGGCTTACCATACGACCGCACGCGCATACAAAAGGGGCCAAGGTTAAACTCTATGGTAATGCACCAAGTGTCAAGCGCGCGGGCTCCGAAATCATTTAAAAAATGGGCGTGGGTAGGTGGTTATATGGTGGTTTATGTGACCGGGGGTCAAGGCTTAGCCCCGGCCCGGACCGCGCCCAACTCAACACTTAATTCAATTCAAATAATTTTTAAACCATTCATATATTAAGAACCAATGGTGGGCGCGGCGGTTGGGCGACCCTTCCCAAAGCTCTTCCCCTGCCCGGAGGTCGCAGGGTCGAGTCCTGCCGACTTCACAAGTTTTATCCAATGCCCCGGTGACACATGGCAGCCCTTGCTTGGGCCACGTGTCACCAATCTATTCACCACAAACATGCCACGTGTCGAACGCCAATTCGTCCACATGACTACCAACCAACACCTGCCACATGTCGTACGGCCCTGCCAACTCAGCTTCTTCCATGTGTCATACGACCCTGCCACGTCATCATCCGTACAGACTGTACAGTCAACACATTTTTTTTGCCTGTTTGACGATTTGAACAGAACACGATATCTCACTCATCCAACGTCCGTTTGAACCCAAATGAGTTGCGTTGGGTTCGTGACGATGAGGCCTACGCACCCGTTCGATTTGAAGCGATTCCGAGCACTTTGAATTTTGAGCAAAATTTGATCCCCTGGATCACACCTCCCCATTGGAAAGCTTTTGGACCTCCAAAAGACTATTTTCAGTCTATCTGAAGATGAGGGTA
>SNQJ01S0060193.1:16387-53918 GCA_010110895.2 Picea sitchensis
TTCATTTGAGCTCTTGGCAAGAGCTGTCCAAGCCCAGGAAGGCAGGGGGTTGGGGTTTTAAAGTTCTCTCTACTTTTAATCAAGCTCTCCTAGCCAGCTCTTTCTGGAGAGCGCTCTCCCACAATAACATCTGGAGTCATGTTATCAAGGTTAAGTATTTGGGATCCTTATCCCTCTTCGATTGGATCAGAAAGCCATCTCACTATCAATCTTGGGCGTCTCCCTTCTGGAAGGGGATGATAGCATCCTCACGGGTCATTTTTCATTGGTTGCGATGGAAGCCAGGTACTGGGTCCAATATCCACATAGGCCGAGATATGATATTGGGAATGGGAGACCAATCGCTCCTTTCTTCTCCTTTGCGAGAGCGGCTTGAGGCCCGGGTTTTTTTTTCTCTTGCACAACTTAAGGCCACTTCGAATGCCCTTCCCCTCCTGGACGATTGGAAAGATAGTGGATCCCTGATGCTGGATGGTCTGCATGCCTGTGAGTGGAATCGTTTCACTTCGGCCCTTAAAAGTTCCAGGATCACACTATCAGATAAACCTGACATTATTTTGCGGGCTGGCGGTGATGCTACGGGCTCTACCACAGTGAAAAACTTATACTCCGCCTGCCTTCATCTGCTGAGGCTCGAAGTTGATAGATCGTGGATCCGTCAAATCTGGTATTGGAAGATCCCGCTCAAGCTGAAGTTATTCACTTGGCTTGCGGGCAGAGGAAAAATTCTGACCTGGGAGGCTCTCAGACGTAGAGGTTGGGAGGGCCCTGGATTCTGCACTCTCTGCAAACTCGCGTCCGAGGATGTGAATCACCTCTTGGTGCATTGTGATTTCACAAGGGAGGTCTGGAACCATTTAATTAAGTCTTTCTCTCTATCGAGTGACTGGAGAGGGCCCACTCTCACGCCCTGTTTTTCTACCTGGATCTCCCAAAAGTCATCTTCTCCGAGCCTGGCTGCTCATACTTGCTGGCAGATCTGGACGGAGAGGAATAAAGCGGTCTTTGAAGACCGTTCCCCCTCAGTGCTGGCGATTGTCCACATGGTTCGGGCCTCCTTCTTCTGGCAGCCTTCCTCGATCAGTTCTCACCCCCCCTTGGTGTGTGAGATCCCTTTGACTACTGGCTCAACGCTGGCTTGTTTTGACAGAGCAGCTGTGGCTACTGGTCTTTGTTGTGGGGCGGGGGGTTTCTTCAAAGCTCTTCCAAACAAAGTCACGAAGTGGTTTTTAAATTGCGGAGAGGGTTCGAATACTAAAGCGGAGCTTTTGGGTCTGTGGACAACCCTCGCTTTAGCTTCACTTTGGTCTTTAGACCACCTTCAAGTTTTTGGTGACTCGCGAGTCATTATTGACTGGATCAACCAAAAGAGTAAGTTACACTCGATCCAGATTGAAGGTTGGAAAGACAAAACGCATAACCTCTCCAAGCTTTTCAGGGTCATCAGTTTCCGACATTTCTCCAAGATCCACAATAAGGAGGCGGATGTTCTTTCTAAAAGAGCCCTTGGTGAGAAAGCTGGGCGATTATCGGTGTTCCACTGTGAAAATGGGATCGATAATCCCATCACCTGCATCAACCTGTTCGAATGAAGTGGGTTTGCGTCCCATTTGCTCCGATCTGTCTGAACTTGGCTCCTGCTCTCTGCGTTGATGGATTAGCATATTGTTTTCTGGACTGTTCGCACATGTCCTTTTCCTTCTCGATGACAGCGTGGATATTGCTCTCAGTGGGGCTGTTTCAATTTTGGATATGTTCCCATTTCGAACACTGTTTCTTTGTCAAGAGCGGCCTGCTCTCCTTGACTATTAGCTCGTAGGAGCTAGAGATGTAAACGAAATTATATTTTTAATATAATCTTGAGTTATTTTTTCTTGGAAAAAAAAACTAATCTCTACATTTAATTAATATGGTTTTATTTATTTACTTATTTTTATTTTATTTTATATAAATAATTAATCTAATTTTTCAAATTTATTTTTGTTTTATTTCATATTATTTAATAAATAAATTCATACAAATCATTTTATGAAAAAGTATGGATATGTTTATGCCCCTTTATAATGAAAATAACATAAATTTGTTAAAACAAATTTAGATTCATCTCTTATTTTTTTTTTGAAATTCAGAGTTCGAGTCTTTTATCATTCCTTTGAATTATTCTTTTCTCCTTTTAAAACTGGTTTGAATCCTTTTAAAAAACTCAGAAAGTTTTAATTTTGATTGTTGTATATGATTATAGATCAAAAAAATCTTTTATTTTAAAGTATGAAGTTTTTAAAAACAGTAGGAACAATTATATAAATATCTTAATCACTAACGCTTTAAATAACTTATTCAACCAAGAAAAAAAGACTGAATTGTTAACCTCATGAACATTAAAATCATTTTCTTTGTTTTTCAATATATGTTATATATTACCATACTATATATCTAAAACGGGTTTGAATCCCTCGAAAAGAATGAAAAGACTGAGAAAGTTTCAATTTTGATTTTTTTCAATATATGTTGTATATTACCATACTATATATCTAAAACGGGTTTGAATCCCTCGAAAAGAATGAAAAGACTGAGAAAGTTTCAATTTTGATTGTTGTATATGACCATATATATATATATTTGTATATGACCAGACTCTGTATATGTATATGATAACACAGCAGTCCCCTTACCCTAAGAAAGCCCTGCTCCGTCACTCAACCTGCTTCCCAATATTTTCGCTTCGCTTTCCAACCTCGATGCCCTGCAGCTATCAGCTCGTCGTGTCCTGCAGGTAATTACTTCTTCCTTCTCAGTATTTCCTATTCGCTTTCCATCCTCGATCCCTTGCAGCTATCACCTCGTCGCGTCCTCCAGGTAATTACTTCGTTCTTCTGCAGACATGATGATTATGATGATATGGAAACGAGTGATGACTAACCAATTCCTATCATCAACGGCATTGCCTCCTACTGCATTTGCATTTACTGTGAAATCCCATATAACACTCCCCAATTTTTGCACCCACACAACCCCCTTCACAAATCCACCAGGCTGGGGGCTTGTCACAGAATTTCTTATCAACAAATGTGGTTTAACACCCGAAGAAATTGCAAAAGCCTTTAGACACGAGAATGCATTGCTTCGTCGAAAATCGAGCCAGAACTTGGAAGAAGTTTTGGAGTTGTTAAAAGGCTGTGGTTTGACCACCCCTGCCCAGATTCGAAGGCTGGTTCTTGGCCGCCCTAGGTTCTTGTTTCTCCGCGCCGAGAAATACATACAGCCTAAGCTCAGCTTGCTGAGGACTTTCATGAAGGAAGAGGATGTCTCTACACTAATTCTTAGATATCCACGGCTATTTACTGTCAGAGAGGATAAACTCAAGTCTGCTCTTTCACTATTGCAAAGATTGGGTGTCGAGGGTCATCTCTTATCGGAATTAGTGGCTAAGCAGCCGCGTTTGCTCACTACTTCAGAGGAAAGGGTTTTGGAGTCATTTAAACAGGCAGAGGATTTGGGGTTCAAGAAGGAATCAAATATGTTTGCAGCTATTTTGAATGCGATTTGCGGAGTAGGGAAGGAAACCCTAGATCGAAGGCGGCGGTGTTTGAGCAGTTCAGGGTTCTCGGAAAAACAAATTTCGAAATTAGCGCCATGGATTCTGGGGCATAGAGAGGAAACATTGAAGCGGAAGGTGGAATTTGTCGTCAAGACTCTGGGGTTTCCATTGGATGATGTTGTTAATTATCCATTTCTGTTGGGATACAGCTTGGAGAAGAGGATGATTCCTCGGTATAGAGTAATGGAGGCATTGAAATCCATGCAAGTGTTGGAAACGGAGAAGACTTTCCCGCAGATTTTTAAGTTGCCAGAAAGAGATTTCTTGAAGAGATATGTTGATTCCAATGCCCAGTACTCCTACCTTTTAAGGGATATTTACCATGATGCGAAAGCTGGAATTCGATTATAGACAAGGAGACCTGCAATGAGCGTGTAGCAGTCGAAAAGATATACAAAGGTTGCACCAGCTCCCTCAATATGACTTTTTAGTGTGGCCTGTCTTTTTTTAAAGTTCTTTTCTTTGGCCAGAGAACGTGAAGGCCCCACTTTGTAACAGGGCCATGGCTTCCTTGGCACTAAAAGAGCAGGGTGCTTGTAACAAGAAAGTTATACAGCTGCCACTTAATATTCTTGAGAAAAGATTTTAAAATAGGAGTGATCTGACAGCATTGCTTCAGTCTTTTCAATTCAAGGTACAATTCACCCTCCTTCCTGTCCTCCAATGCGCGTTTAAATGCGTAATTAGATTTCTCATATCAGTATGAAAAAGATAAATGACAGTGGCTGGATTAACCGGTTCGAGGGTGCAGTTTAGCACTCATTGCGCATTAAGCTCGGTGGTTTGAGTAGTGATTGGTTTCTGTCGGTATTGAAAGGATGGAAGTGACGAAGTTGAGTTTGTCATCCAGCTTTTGGCGCAGCTATGATTGTGTTTTGTGAACCCGGTTTGCTATTTCACTTATCAGAGTTCAGGTTGCCTCCAAACGCATACAAGATTTTAAAATAGGAGTGATCTGACAGCATTGCTTCAGTCTTTTCAATTCAAGGTACAATTCACCCTCCTTCCTGTCCTCCAATGCGCGTTTAAATGCGTAATTAGATTTCTCATATCAGTATGAAAAAGATAAATGACAGATTGATTTGTCATCAACACAGCACCTTCTGTTGTCATTTATGTAGACAGTTTGCTATTTCACTTATCAGAGTTCAGGTTGCCTCCAAACGCATACTTGTTTGAACAGGAAGGGCCTCATCTTTGTAAAAAAAAATAAACGAGTTATCCACTTATATATCAATAAAAAATATTGTCAATTCTCTGTTCATAAAATATCGGAAATTATTAATGGTGTCAAATTAGTAATACAGTTGTTCTTTACAATGGTTGCGTCATTCATATATGTATTTTGGCTAGAAAACAGGTTCTTGATCCATACTAGTACATTTTGGTGGTTTCTTGCCATCTTTGTACACATTTTATTTCTATGTTATATGGACACAATTAAATTTGAATTCCTCATTTACAGGACTCAAAATTGAGTCAAGTATTTCACAAGATAGAATTTATAATATATTTAAGATTGTTGCTGTATCCTTAGGCTGATCTTAATGCCTCGTGCTTATAACATGAAAGTTACAGCTGCTATTAATTCTTGAGAAAAGATTTAAAAATAGGAGTGATCTGACAGCATTGCTTCAGTCTTTTCAGTTCAAGGTACAGTTCACCCTCCTTCCTGTCTTCCACTGTCTTTAAATGCATAATTAGACTTATCAGTATGAGAAAGATAATAACAGAGATTGATTTATTATCAACACAGCACCTTCTGTTGTCATTTAAGTAGACAGTTTGCTATTTCACTTGACAGAGTTCAGGATGCCTCCAAACGCATACTTGTTTAATCAGGAAAGGCCCCATCTTTGTCAAAAAAATAAACGAGTTATCCACTTACATATCAATGAAAAAAATTGTCAATTCTCTGTTCTTAAGATATCGGAAATAGTTAATAACTTAATGGTGTTAAAGGAGTAATACAGATGTTCTTTACAATGGCTGCGTCATTCTTATGATGTGATGGCTGATTATCTTTACAATATATGCATTTTGGCTAGAAAACAGTGTTCTTGAACCACTACTAGTACATTTTGGTGGTTTCTTGTCATCTTTGTATGCATTTTCTTTCTATGTTATATGGACAGTCAAATTTGAATTCCTCATTTACAGGACTCAAAACCGAGTCAAGTATTTCACAAGATATGAATTTATAATATATTTAAGATTGTTTCTGTATCCTGAGGCCGATCTGAGTGCCTTGTGGGCTTGTAAGCGATCATATATCTTGTTCCTTTGGCTTGCAAGCCCACAAGTCTCCTTGGATGAATGGATGTATAGATGATCTCACATTACTATTTTAGTATATATTGTAGATTTTCAATATTTTAGGAATTTTGAAAATTGGTTGAGCACTTTTAAGTTTTAACCATGTTTTGATTCATATAGTCAAAACTAGTCTGAATGGGTTGTGTATTGCCTTATTAAAGGATTATTGATGTAACATGAAATATCGTATTATTCTCAGTTTCCATTTACTCTAGATATGCTGACCTTTGTTTACAACATTATTTTTTCAAAAAAAGATCATGTTGTCTTTCTGCTTTGAAAGTTGACTGAAGTTTGGCCATCATACTTTTAGCAGCCAGTGTAAATGCCCTTACCACGTTCTGAACAAAAAATTGGAGGAGGAAGCCCCTTATAGTTTGTAAAATTGAATTTTAGAAAAAAACATTTTTAAATTGCTACTGACCAGTCTGGTATTCCATATATTAGCAGAAAAAATAACTACAAACACTAAGACCTAGCTAGCTGAAATTCCGATCATGAAAACAAAAACATAATATCAGTCAAGATAGATAGCTTAAACCTTTTATTTGGTACTACTTGGTTGGTTTCTCTGTGTTGCAGGACCCTCGTAAACCTCTTATTTGGTAGTACTTGGTTGGTTACTCTGTGTTGTGGGACCCTCGTAAACCTTTTATTTGGTACTACTTGGTTGGTTACTTTGTACCACGGGACCCTCTTCTTCAATATATATTGGCCTTGTATAGTATTCAGTGAGAAGAATGCTCATCTTTACATTTACCACCTGTTCCATTGCCTTGAGGGCTTTCGAGATTGCATGGTTGTTTCTCGTTTCTTCTTGAGCTATTTTTTTCTTGAGTTACGTCCTTGATTTCCACCATCAACCTTGATTTGTCCCATGTCTCCACTATATTGCCTTTTCCAATTATCCAACTCTATGAGTTAACACTTCTAATTCTTCCTATAGATCTTCACACACGTTTGTTTTGGGGGCACTTTGCATACTTCCTTCTCATCTTAGTTATGAAAATAAAAATATTCTTCCTTTGACCAAAGTTACTAGGGTCTTGGATAATCTTTGAAGTAGGCTAAATGTTTTTTAAATTTGACCTTTTTCAGTTTGCCAACATTGAGATCCAGCCAAGCAATATTTGCTAAAATTACAATTTTAGATTTGATGAAATTCCTATTTTTAATGCAGAAATGGATTCAATACCCTCGAATAACCCTAGTGTAAAAATTATGTAATGTTAACATCTGATAACTGTAATTCTATCAATCGTAAATGAATCTTGTTGGATTTAAGGGAAAAATGTCGGTTTTCCTTCCCGTTATTTTGAAGGGTCAAAAAAGAGCCAATCATCATTTCCTTGTCTCCTTCTCCTATGACTCTCCTTAGCTCCATCTTTCTAAATCACACTTTTCCCTGTTAGGGATTATTAATCCCTTGAGCCCTAATTTCTTCCATCATTGGGGACTTGGCAACTTTGCTACCTCCTGTGAGGCTATGGGCATCCGTTTTGAGCAGAACTGACCTTCTGCACCCATCACCTCTCTAACTTCTCGTTGCCCTTTTGTTTTTCCTTGCTCCTTTCTGAATTTTCAAAAACTTTGCTTGGGCAGAAGCTAGGTTTGCAATGATAAACCTACGTCCTCTCCTTTGATGCGAGAGTGCCTTCATTGCCCCAATTTTCCATTCTCCTTTGATGTGACAACTCCTTCATTGTTCTAGCCTGTGTCTACCATACATCTCTTGATTTAATTTTAGCCTTTGTCACCTTTTGCCTTTTGCCATGATGGCATAGTAATGAAATCATTGATGTGGGGTAGTGGTCGACCCCTTACTTTTGGAAAATGAGCTCCAAGGGTCTTTAAGCATGTTTCTTTAGTGCATCACTCCTTGAAATAGAGAGCATCAATTTGAGATGGCATCCATGAGGTCATCATTCGGTAAACCGAACAGAAGGGTTCATTTCTTTTACCACTCTAATGGATATATTTATAAAACTCAACCAAGAATAAGAGTGCACTCATACTCACAAGATACAATAGATTGTTAAATAATTATATTGTGTATTCTATATTTTTAGTCCCTGCTTTTCGCTTCGCGTCAAAGTTCTTTGACTTCTCTTTGCTTTGCAACACTTTCCAAAGTTCTGTTAAATTTTTATGTTAATTCGATTTATTTCCAAAACGAATTTATTTTCTTATTATATAATTTCATAGATTGTTTCCTATTATATAATTTTATTGTTTGAATTTTTTATTGGTCCAATGACATGTGATGTGACTTTATTTCCTTGGTGTATACAATTTATTTTTCGCCAATCATCAGAAATGAACAAAAAATAATATTGAAAAAACAATTTTCTAAGTGGCCACTTCAGAGGCCCTTACACTTGTAGTTGAGACAAAGGTGCCTGTCATGCAAACTTGGTTGAGCTACCACCATGCCCCACCAGTGACGCTTGCCTCAGACTCATTTAGGCAAGAACACCACGGTGTGAGCATGGAGAGCTAGAGGCCTCTTCGGTTGCATTTGCCACAAATTTGGTGATGGCTTGATGCATTTTTAATGTAGGGTAAGTGTATGCAAGAGCCGAACAAGCCATGGGATTGGAACAGAGAATGTACTTCTCTTGTTTGGATGATAATATGTCTTCTATATATCATCCTGCTAGTGTGTTGGATCCATATCAAGTTTAAGGGTGATGTGTAACGTACCCATTTGCTAAATCATCAAAATATTTCTAACATTTTTGCACATGATATGTTTAAATCATTTATCCAAATAAAGAAAATCAACATTTGTTGCTTGTTTAAAATGGCACTGAAAATAGCACCGGGAAAACGCATATGCCTCAGTGTATAACAATAAGAACAACATCATTTATCACATAAAACATATGCCTCTGTGTATAACAACAAGAACAACATCATTTATCACATAAAACCTGCAATCTATTACAGTTGGTATGTTCAAAAAGTCAAAATCTCCATTAGGCTTGGAGATTTGTGCCCACTCTGAGACACCATCCTCGAAAGGAGGGTAAGTAGCTATCACTTTACTAACACCACGGCCAGTTGATTGTTTAAGATTATAAGTGACCGGAGCTGAGGATGTTTCTACTTATACATTCATTTCAGACCTCAAACTTCGCATAATAACAAACTCATATAATCATCAATATACCATTCCTACTTGCAACAAGAATGCATGCCTACATGGATTACAGTCCAGGTTATCCACAGTTTAATGGAGAATCAACAACACAATGCTTTTGGGCATGTCAATAACTTACATCAAAACTGTTTGCTGTCCCTATAACTCTATATGAAAAATCTGAATTTGAGCCTGCATATATCTTTTGTTTGAGCATGAGAAGCTACATGGTTTTCTTCAAGGCATCCTTGCTGTTTTGAAATAAAATTACAAGCAGCCATAACTAGGCTGCTAGCTGTAAAACATATGCTTCTCTCATATCATAAACATAAAAGATGGCTGCTCCATGCAAGTATATCCAATGAATTACATAAGAGTTGTTATGGCATATATATAAAAATATATAAAATTGACATCCAATGCATGCTACAAGAAATACAACTCCACCATAGAATATAATCAAATATATCCTTCAATCCAATGAAATAATGGATTGGGTTGCAATGCCATCCATCCAAATATGGAAAACAAGTAGACTAATGACCATTTCCAACGACTTAACCATATGCTCAACAATTTCTCTACTCAATAGATTTCATCCTACAGGTGGCCATTTGAATTGACATTGGCAATGACAATGACCTGAAGGAATTGCATGCCAAGCATATCAACTTCATCAATCAACCATTTCCACCATACTTCAACAAACAACACAGGCTGGTATAAATCCCAGTATGGCTGCCAACTCAAGACCAAGGCCAAGTTCTGCCACGATGGTTATTCAGAAGTATGCCCAACCAACTACGTATAGGAATAGAAAAGCTACAACGAATACAGTAATCGCTCCATCATCCTCAAAATGCAGGTAGAAAAATGGTTCACATGGCTGCCAGCATTCAAGACCATGGATATGGAAACTATAACCATATCAAGGTTATTTCCCCATTGCCATCCAAAACACAGGTGAAAGAAAATGGTTCAAGGCTGCCAGCAATCTCAATGTCGTGGGTATGTGCATCGGCCAAAGGATAAGGTAGGACACTATGTTACGTTGTTTGTCATTATTCTGAGTAGAAGATTGAAGTTGTTGGAGTAAGAAGAGGGGGGTTGCTCCTTTTGTGCATATGCTTAAACTAATGATATGGTGCTGGAAAGGGGCCATATAGTGTGTGAAGAGCGGTGTTGGATTAAAACTGTGGGTCGACCATCACACATTTTAGTCCAAGGTGCAGATGGTTCCAGATTTCTTGGTGGTGAGTGAAACCATAGCCATTTATAGTGTTAGAATTTTGGGGTAAAGTTGAAAACAGCAGTCCCTTTTTAATTTAAGACAAAACTACTTAGATCTGAAGCACACACAGCATATAGAGATAGATCTATAGTAGAAGAAGACAAACATAGATCATGAACAAAAGATCTCAGATCATAAAACCATAAGAGCAGATCTAGAAGAAACAGTATCAGTTTAGACAAGGCACACTCAATCTATAGATACAACACTATGTTCCAGACAACAATAGGAACAGAGAAGAACTCAGATCTCAGTCAATAATGAAAAGCTCTTCTATAAACAATCAGCAGATTTATATATAGATCAGTTTTGAAACTAACAGTCTTCTAATTTTAACAGCAGATCTATATGACATCAGAATTACAATAACACCATTCAACAGTAGGTTCAGATCTGAATCAAACAAAGGTCAAGTAAGTAGCATACCTGGTACTTGCCTTACCTGTGAAGAAGACTCAAAACACAATAGGGTATTGTCCTGGAAGTTATGCTCAGTTAAAGATTCAGTTCATGGATCTACACAAGATCCTTTAAGCCAATGATAATCCCGAAGGAGTTTTCTTGCCACCAAGTCAATAGGTTGAGGGTAAAATCGCACAGAAAGAGATCGAGCCCTTGTGGCAAAGGCCCTTTGCAGAGGGACTTTGAATCTGGAGACCAACAGATATGAGCCCTTGCCATCACAGTAGGCACTAAAACCCCATACACAATCGCTGAAACAATTATCAGCTGGCTGGGAGGGGCATCTATATAAAGGTCCATGACAGCCTGTGGCAGAAGTGTAATGCCAGCAGAAATCCTACGGCAACCTTCCAATTTAGCAAAGGGCATTCCCGCAGCCCTACAGTAAGGGAGACTGCAACAGGAGTAGAGCACAGCAGGAGGGCTGCGGCTGTCCTTTAAGGAAGCCTAGTCACAACAGCAAGCTAAGGGGCCACACCAACAGCAAATCAATCAACAGTAGAGGAGGACGGATCACTTCAAAAATCACAGACATGCAAGCGGACCACTTCAACAGCAGATCCCAAGCACAGGGCGCAAACAGGAGGCTCCACGCTAGCATAACAATGAATAAGAGTGATTTATGAAGAGGAGTAGAGGGAGGGAGTCTATTTTATAAATAAAAGTTAGAGACAGGAGTTAGGGTTTAGGGTTAGGTTGAGTTGTATCAATAAGTCACATGTTTAAATTATAAATTTAACCATGCAAATAAATGTGATTAACTGCAACCATAACCCCAATAACCAATAAAAAACTGAAACAGATTAAGTAGAAGCCCACAACAAGGTTAAAAGGGGTTTAAAGCCCTAATCAATTTAACAAAACCCACAATAAAATTAAACAAAGGGTAAGAGGGTTTACAAAGTGGCATTACTCATTCCTTCTAAAATCATATGTTGAACCTATTACTTTATCATCCTGCCCTCTGAGCTTTGTCCCTCTTGTGGTTATGTCCTTTTTCCAGGAAGGTCATGTACTGTCAGAGTTTTACACCAAGGTCGGGAGACCCGAGGGGTAACCATGCTTGGGGCATGGTTACCCTGGACCCGGTCCGGGGGCCCTAGATATATCTGGGGATGGCGTGCTTGGTCTCGGACCAAGACTTCCATGCCATGGGAAGGCATGGTTCCACCCTGGATCAGTCGGGGCCCTAGATATATCTAGGGTCTTTTGTTAACCCGGTCCCCAGGACCAAGACTTCCATCTCGGGCATGGGTACCCACAGTTGAAGCAGGGGCCCTAGAATATCTAGGGTCTTCAATGTGGTCCCGGGACCAGGACTCTCATGCCAGGGCATGGTGCCACAGTTTACAGAGCCGGGGCCTAGAGATATCTGGTCTTCAATGCGGACAAGACTCTCATGCCAGGAGCATGGTTACCCACTGGTGCAATCGGGGGCCCTAGAAGATATCTAGGGTCTTCAATGTAGTCCCAGTTGAACTCTCATGCAGGGCATGGTTACCCTGGTTGCAGTCCAGGGGGCCCTAGAGATATCTGGGGTCTTCAATGCTTGGTCCCCGGACCAAGACTCTCATGACCAGGGCATGGTTGCCTGGTTGCAATCGATTTCTGTATCTGGGATTAACAGTACTTGGTCCCGGACCAAGACTTAATGCTTGGGGCATGAGATTACCTGGATCGATCCGGGGCCCTGGGCTGTTTGTCTGGGGTCTTTTATCAAATGGTCCCGGACCACATGCGGGGTGCAGCACGGGGGCCTAGATCAATGCAGGGTCTTGGCCGTCACTCTGGGAGAATGGCTCTACCATTGTGCATGTGAATTTAACACTCCTGGGCCAGGAGGTGTTCTCCCGACTACTTCCAGAAGCGTCGCAGTGTGCAGAGCTTTGCTCAGAGAATGGGTGGCTGGTGAGAGTGTCTGTGTCTGTTACTGCGGTGTGAGCATGCGAGGTTGAGAATTTTCTTGGAATCATGTCGAGGATATAGTGATATACATCAGTATTGTTTCGATGCGTCATGAAACACCGTGTTCTCTGTGAGCTTTATGTAGTTTTGATTTTCACAGTGTATGACTGTGGGCTCGAGCTCTGTCCTAAATAAGTCTGAAAGCAACTTTCCGAGCCATACTGCTTCCCTGCTGACAGTGCTAACAGCTATATACTCTGCCTCTGCAGTGCTTTGGGCTATGGGGCCCTGTTTTCTGCTGGACCAGATAGTCATTGTTGAATCAAGACTGAAGCAATATCAGGAAGTACTCTTCCAATCCACTAAGCTTCTTGCCCATCGGTCGAATCGTAAAGCCATGAAGCATCCTGCCCTCCCTTTGGATGTGTCACGAGACCATAGGCTATAGTCCTAGAACATATCTAAGGATATGTTTCACTGCAACATATGTATGTGTTTTAAATTACACATAGGCTAGCGAAAAACATTCTGGCCTCATGAATACTCCAGGTCGTGAGATACATCAAAGAATCCAATGATACATCGATACGGTGGGATCTTACGGATGCATGCATGACTTGATCTTTGAGTTTCTTTAAATTTGAGATCATTGGAGTAGTCGTGGACTTAGATTATCATACCCAGTGCCGGAGGATATCAATACTTGCTCTTCTCTGGTGAGAAAAAATCTCTCTGATTCGCAAACTTCTAAACAAGAAAATAGTGCAAAAAGGCTAAGTCTTTCATTTCAAATTCTTTAAAAAGCTCCCTCTCTGGTCTGGGCAATCAAGTCTTCCTCTCCAGTGAAGAACAAATCATCCACATAAAGAACCATGAGCTGAGGATGATTTTGAATAATAACTTATGTCTGATTTGGATCTGCTATGCTCTTGAATGATATGCAGCCTTTGTAGAAAAGTATCTACGCCAAATAAGCTCTTGGGCTTGTTTCCAGCTCCATTACAAAGACTTTACATACATGAGAACACATGAAGCCGGGCTGCTCGAAGTAAACCTTAATCTTCCAACACTTCACCCGTTGAGGAAGCTGATCTGCTTATCCATCGATGTAATTTCAATAAATCACTGCCTAAGTGAAATGATAGATTACGATGGCGAATACACGGCAACAAAATTACAAGATATGTCGTAATCAACACCTTCTTCCCAGAGAAACCTCGAACCTAAATCTTGCCTTATACTTCTCAACTTCTTCTCATCATGCATCACTTTATCTTATAAAAAGCCATTTAGAATCACCACAGATTTGTTCTTGAGGTTTGAAACAATGTCCAAACATCATTCTTCAAGAGGGAGTTATATTCTTCACTCGTTGCATCCTTCCGTACTTTATGTTTAGAGGCATCAGCAAAAATGGAAGGTTCAAGTCAGTCTGATGGTTAATTGGTGGGCCGGAGGTGCTATCTGGTTTCTGAAGGGTGCCCTTAGGTTGGCACGGGTGCCTTTCTTAGCTGTCTCCAGTATTCTTGTCCGGCTGGACATGTAAGGCTGAAAACATTCTGCTGATTCTGTTTGATGGACAAGAACTGACATGTTTGGAGACGGCTCCTGCGGGTCCAGAAGTCTGCCTTTCTGTCGGTTTGCTTCCTCTGTCCAGTTTTATTCTGAACAGATTGTTTTTTTTTTTAACTTTGGGATGAAAGAATCTGAGCTCAGACTTCTTAGTTCCTGTACTTCCCTTTGCCTATGCTTCAGTGTTATTCCTGCTTAGGATGCTGTCTGTTCTTTCATCATTACAGGCTGTAAGTGAGATAACCATACACATTCTGTCCAAGAGAATTATAGGAATGCATTACCAAGTATCTCAATGTAACGCACAAATCTGAAAATGCACCATCCCTAATTCTGAACATGACTACAGTAGTAATACTACTGTGAGGCCGGGGAGGGCCGGGACCCTGAGACCTTTCCCGATTAAAATTGAGCTGCTCCAGTTCTTTGAGGTTGGGGTGGTGTATGTGCATGCAACTTGCATCAGAGTGAGGCCTTGGATTTTGCTGGCAGACCTAAACAATTTTGGCTGGTAGATTTGGACGAGGGTGAGTTTCTGTTGATGATGCGAGGATTTTGCTGTAATCCAGAGTTTTTATTTTTTTATCAAAGAGCCTTTCTCCCATGCCATGGAATCAAATAAGCTTCCCTCTAAAGGGTTCAGATGTCGCTTTAACTCTCTTTGAGGAGTTTCCTTGTGTCTTACAAAATCTCTGTTACCTTGCTCAAATTAAAATGCAATTTTCCAAGTTTGCTCAAAACATCATACCAGTCTTATGAGTTGTCACAATAAGTTCTGAAGAGAAAGGAAGCATGAACCTATGGAACCTTTCATTGTTTAACATGTAGAAGTTAAATTAGGGCTTTGATATCTGTCCGATTCTGCTCTAATACATCTTTAATGCTCCCATCCTATGTTCTTTCCATCAAGGCTGCACTTTGGAGACTTTTAGCAACTCATCTTTCCCAAATGCATAACTAGGGAAACCTGCTTCTAAAATTATTCTTGCTCAGTGACTTACATCTGTGGTAATGTCCTTGTCACATGACAAAATAGAATGGCCAGGCTCTGAAGAAGGTTTTGCTAGAAGAGGAGCTGTGACAGTTCGAAAAGCACTCTGTAGTTGTCATTGTTGTGTTCACTAGTGTATAGAGTGACATCAACAGAGACAACGCTTTCTTTCATAAGACTGTAGTTTACTGCAGATCAACATGTACTTTAATGACAACAAGCCCAAAAAATTTCTCCCACATGAACAACAAGGTTGTAAGTATCTTTGAATGATAACAACACCTGTTATAGGAAATTTAGGCAGCTCCACAATCCTTTCGAGTTCAACAACCTTCAGTGGTTTTAATCCAAAGTTTCACGACCACAATCTGCTCATAAACTAAATGTATCCTTGTTACCTTGTAAGGATATCAATCCACATGTTTATCTATTGATTGTATGTATCTTCCAATAAATAAAAAATACGGGACAACAGTCCACCATTCACTCAGTAATCTCCCCTCATCAACAAGTCAGTAAATGGGAGTAACACTCATAAATATAGAGCTTCAGTCAACTCCGTCATCGATCTACAGGAAAGGGAGTGCGCCTTAAGTTTAACTTGCTCCTTTTACTAAAGGATAAAGAAAGTGCCCAATCATTAAGGATGACTGTCTCCACAAAGAAAATTCAATATGGGAATCAGTTGTAGGCTCAGATGTACCAATCAAGCTAGCTTCCTTGGATCTGTGTGGGGCTCCGAGATGCCTGTGCAGACTCACATACACCCAAAGCTCTGATACCATGTTAGGGTGCAGGTTGAGAGTTGAAAACAGCAGTCCTTTTTAATTTGAGACAGAAACTACTTGGATCTGGAAGCACAAGGCAACATATAGAGAAGATCTATGAGTAGAGAGACAAACATCAGATCATGAACAAGAGATCTCCGGATCCTTAAAGAGCCATAAGAGCAGATCCTGGGAAAGAGCAGTATCAGTTTTAGACCAAGGCGCACTCAATCTATAGATACAACATTATGTTCCAGAACAGAGAAGAACTTAGATCTAGTCCAATGTGAAAGCTCTTCATAAACAGTGTAGATTTATATAGATCGGTTTTGGGCTAACGGATATTTCTGATTTTTGGCAGCGGATCTATATGACATCAAATTACAATGGCTTGCCATTCGACAGTGGGTTCAGATCTGGATCAAACAAAGGAGTCCAAAGTAAGTAGCATACCTGGTACCCTTGCTTACCTCTCTGAGACTCCAAAGGCACCAGTAAGGGGTATTTGTCACAGGTTGTGCTCAGTTAAAGATTCAGTTCATGGATCTACACAAGATCCTTTAAGCCAATGATTGAAGGAGTTTTCTTTGCCACCAAGTCGATAGGTTAAGGGAGTAAAATCATTACAGAAAAGAGATCAAACCCTTGTAACCAAAACCCTTTACAGAGGGACTTTCAGATCTGGGAACTCTGCTCTGAATATAAACCCTTGCCATCACAGTAGGCACTAAAACCCCATACACAATTGCTGAAACAATTATCAGCTGGCTGGGAGAGGACGCGGCATCTATATAGAGGTCATGGCAGCCTGTATGAGGGGTGTAATGTCCAGCAGAAAGTACACGGCAGCCTTCAGTCACAGCAATGGCATCCACGGCACTACAGTAAAGGAGACAGCAACAGGAATAGAGCACACATCTGATCACAAGAGGGCCGCGACTGTCCTTCAAGGGAGCCTTTCTACAACAGGGAGATAAGAGGCCACTCCAACAGCAAATCAACAACAGCAGAGGAGGACGGATCACTTCAACATCAAAGACATGCAAACGGACCACTTCAACAGCAGATTCCAAACTGAGGCACTTAAGCTCTAGGAGGCTCCACAGCTATATAACAACAATGAATAAAGTGATTTATGAAAGAGTAGAGGAGGTCTGACACATAAAGAAGTAAAAGGTTACAGGAGCAAGGTTAGGGTTTAGGGTTAGGTTGAGTTGTATCAATAAGTCACATTTTTAAATTATAAATTTAACCATGTGACAAATAATGTGATTAACTTTATAACCATAACCTCAATAACCAATAAAAACCCAAATCAATTAAACAAAGCCCACAACAAGGTTAAAGGGGGGTTTAAAGGCCACAATCAATTTAACAAAAGCCCACAACAATTAAACAGAGGTAAGAGGGTTTAAAAAGTGGCATTACTCATTCCTTCAAATCATATGGTGAACCTATTACTTTTATCATCACGATATCTGGGACTTTATCCTCTTGTGGTTATGTCCTTTTTCAAGGAAGGTCATGTACTATCAAGTTTCACACAAAATTCGAGACCAGGATCCCAACTATGCCAGGCATGAGAGCACCCTGGACCCGATCCGAGGGCCCTGGAAATATATCTAGAAGGGTCTTTAAATGTAGTCTCGAGACCAAGACTTTATCTCATAGAGCATGGATTTACCACAGATCAGTCAGGGCCTAAGTCTCTAGGAATGCTAAATGCAGTCCCAGACCAGACTTCCCATGCTCGAGGAGCATGCAGTGCCGTTACAAACGAGGGCCCTAGAAGATATCTAGGGTCTTCAATGCTAGGTCCCAGATTAAGACTATCACATGCCCAGGGCATGGTTGCCTGATTTACAAACCTTGGGGGGCCCTAGGAATATCTAGGGTCTTCAATGCTTGGTCCCCGGACCAAGACTCTCATGCTTGGGGCATGGTTGCCTGAGATTTACCCAATCCAGGGGCCCTTGAGATATCTAGGGTCTTCAAATTCTTGGTTCCAGACCAAGACTCTCATGCCCGGGGCATGGTTACCCTGGTTAGGCAGGGGACCTAGAGATGTCTGGGGTCAGCTGTGTGGTCCCGGACAGGGCTCCTGTGACCCGGTGGTTGCCTGGTTGCAGTCGGGGCCTAAGTGTCTGGGGTCTTCCAGTACTTGGTCCCAGGCAAGACTGTGCCGGGCATGGTGCCTGGATCAGGTCAGGGGCCCCTAAGACTTGTTTACGATGCAGGGTCGGCACATCCGATGGGTCTGGGACCACTTACCCGGGGGAGTGCAGGGGCCCTAGATCTTGATGCAAATGGGTCCCAGACCACATACCCCAGGAGTGCACTGGGGGCCCTAGATCTTGTCTAGGGTCTTAGCCATCCTCTAGGAGAATGGCTCTCGCTGCTGCATGTAAATTTAACATATAGTGCCAGAAATAATGGGAGGATCCATCAGAGACCACAACGGAGAGATCTGGTCCATCCATATGTGTGTGCCATGTTCTTAAATGTGGAGTAGGGATTGTGTATAGAAACATCGATTTGGTTTTAAGACGTTGGGAGATCATCGTAGCATATAGCATAAAGTTGAGTGGCATTGGGGTTGAGAGACTGGTGAGTATTCTCAAGATGCAACAAAACATGAAAAATGCAAGAGATAAAGGGCAATTTTAGAGCCACAGAGCCTGTAGGAAAATAATTGCAATTATTCAAGAGTAAACCATCTCTTATACCAAAAAATAAAGATAAACTTCTAGAGAAAAGATGAAGAACTTATCTATTTCAAATATTGAATATCAAGCAACTGATTGAGACAGAACAATTTTCCATCCAATTGTAGGAAGTCCTTTGTGGACACTACCCCCTAGCTAGGCTATGATACCACCAGGGCAAAGAAGAATAATGTAGAATTCCTAGGGCAGTGTTTCTATCTCAGGAGCAAGAGAAATACTAACCAAGTATCCCACTCCTAAGTTCTTGTAAACATAATAGCGATTTGGTACCCACAATACCTGTCTCACACATCACAAGGAGAATTCTTTCTTCTCTGTTCAGTGGTACCTCAGAAGTCCCTCTCTCCAGTGCTCTTCAGTGTGGGCATAGAAAGGTCCAAGCGGTTGTCTCGTAACTCCAATATAATTTTTGTTAGTTCTTGGCTCATCTCAAGGTTCTAATGCTTCCTTTCATGGCCACTCCATCCCATAGTATGACAACTTCTTTTTCCAAGCAAAAACTATGTTTTCATTGGTTCTCTCTTCTCTAAAAATCAATGCTCTCTTACTATTCAATTTTCCTTTTTTGCATGAGTGAAAACTGGCAAGTAAAAGCCCTAAACCATCTTCTTTTTGTGGAGAATAAATTTCCCAAATTGCAGGAGGTGATGGCCTAGATCTAGGAGTTGGTTTCATCCACTTCTCTTATCTCTAATTTAGCCTATAGGCTAGGTTCAATATCATAAAAGAAGAATGAAGGTTACAATGGCAAGATGAGTAGAAAAATAGATATAGCATTTTAGTCATATAAAAATTCCCTTGGATCCCTTCACCTTTCCCCTCTTGTGGTTTCATAGCCCCTCTAGGTGCTCATGCTTAGTTAGTCTTGGTTCTTTTATTAACTACAAAATAACAATCTTTACAAGTATTCAAAATCACCATGGCATATGGTGTGAATAAGGCACAGTAAATTTTTTTTATCTATGCAAAGCATTTAAACATATACAAGATCAAGTTCAGTATTTCCAAACCTGGACATTAGACAATACGCCTCCTCCTCCTTTAGGGATGCCCTTGGTGTTTGAGCTATCCTCCTCCTTAAGAACAAGCTCATTCTTCAAGCACTACACTATGGTCACATATGCGCTGCGGAATGAACAACATTATTTTGTGGCTGGACTAGGAAGCTTTCTCTCACATCAAAATCAGAGCTGCGGCTCAAGAGTAGGCATCCGCCCAATAAAACCTGTTGAAGGAACCCTAGGTTATTAAGCTAGGGACCTTGTTGCGGGCTTCTAATCCATATGGCAAAAACAAGACTTGCGTCCACACTCACACCATTTATATAGATGCAAAATCTCATGTTTTATTCGTTGACAATCATGTTTTCAAGAACAAAAAAACATACATTATAGAATTAGTCACTGTGCAAGAAGCCCCAAAGAATTACACTCATCAAAATCAAGATTCAAGAATAGAATAGCATAAAGAATAGCAGCAAACTGACCCTTTTAGCTCTCAAGGCTTTAGTTATTTGATATTGAGCTTGAATTTTCTTTTACAGATCTTTGCTAGCTTGAGCAGTTTTCAGCTTTTGTTGTAGATCTTCATAAGGTCTAAACTTCACAAAATAAAATATGTGAATTCCTTTGTTGTTCTCAAAATCTCTTGCAAGCGATACCAAGACAAGGAGGGAAATGAAGACGCAGAGCCATGGTTCGAGTCCTTCATAAAAAAGAACGTTGATAGTTGCGAGTGTAGCTGCAAGGATTGGGGTTTGTCCAAATTCCTTTACAACAATCCGGTTGCCAATGTTGGTTTCATTAGTGAGAATTTCGAGGAGGAGATGATTTCAGATGTGATAGGAAGCCTTGAGCAAGAAATCCAGTGCGAGTACTCTTCTTCTTTTGAGGACCAAATGGGTTGTTTTATAGAAACCAATGTTCCAGTTTGCCATGACAACGTTGACAAACACTATGGCAGGGAGATCTTTGTGTTTGACAATGCATCCAGTGTCGCATAGCCCTGATGCCAGAATTGAATTAGCTTCATGAGGATTGGATCTGACCAAACTTATCTCCTCTGCATCTGGGTTTGTCTCACTTGAAGGACATTTAACTACAGACTGGAGAGCAACCCTTTGCTACAAGGATTGAGGACTATATACGAAACTAGATATGCAATTGGAATAGGTGGGGATAAGAATTGGGATCCTGGTGGTAGACTATGGGAATTGACTAGAAGGCAAGTCCTCTCCTTTGATAGGAAAGAGGAGAAAGGGGGAAGCATTGGCATGGTGTTGGTAAAGGAACGAGGCAACATACGCTGGAAAAGAGCAAACATGTGCATGAGAGGTGAAAGGCACAAATCTATGGCGCTTGAAAACAAACAGAAAGTAGGAAAGTTTTTGTGATCCCAATCTTACAAGCATGCGTGAAAGCAAGCAAGCAAAGCTAGAAGTGAAGAAGGTATGAGTTTAAAAGGTAGTCCAACTCTATATCCAGTTCTTTATCTATTTGTTTACTTTGTTGCCGGAGCAAAGCCCGAAGCATCTCTTTTAGCACCAACAACTGACCCCATTGTAGATTGAGTTGCTTACGTTAATTTAAAATAACACAAAAGACGAATTTTGGAAACAAGTTTTTTTTTTCCCTTTAAATTTAACATTTACTAGCAACCGTTTTTAGTTCGTTGCTATTTTGATCTCTCTCTCTTTGCCGCATAAATCTTTGCCTTTGTTTTACTAGCATAGTTTGCCTCTGTTTTACTGGATTGGAATGGGCGCTTGTTGTTGCAATGTAGATTCTAGTGCCCTTGTTCATCCATCATGAGATGGCTCTGTATCTTAATTGTTGTGGTGGATTTACTATTGTTGGGTAAGTAACTGCTTAACCATTGCTTTATCATCTCCTTACTTATCTACTTATTCGAGAGGATCAACAACAACGGATGCTGGTGCTATTTTCACTGCTAGCTTTATTATGGGATTGGACTAGGGCATTTAAATTTCCACTACACACATTATCTATGGTTATGATAACTAACTGGAACTTTGAACAAAAGAGGGCCGCCCATCACGAAGAAACGAATGAACCTCGACATGCCGCATCACATTTTAATTTTCCATTTAGATTGAAGAGCACGAGCACCCATTAAGGTCTTTCTTGTAGCACTGGATTTCTTTCTCTATTAGCCACTACTTCCCTTGCTACCGGCTATGTATCTATATTGATGGATCATATAGAACACAATTTGCATTTCCCGCTTTGGGTTAGAGTTAGGGAATTGGTCAAGGCTCTGCCCCCAATTGTAAAAGGAAGTAGCGATTCTGGTTTCAGTTTGATAGCTAGGCACGCATCCCCGAGACAAATGTTAAATGCATGAGTCAGTGAAGGTAGCTACCATGGTATAATGGGACAAATGTAGTGAATGAGAACCATGCAGACGCGTAGCGCACAGGTTACTTGAAGTTATGCATATTTACTTTGTTGTTGGACTCGTTGCTTCAAATGTTAACAACTACATGGAAGGTCTCCTTGCACACATATTTAATTTTCTTGTCACTATTACTTTAGGAAAAATATATGGCATACAGTGGTCATCAACTTCATCTTTATTGATAGGGTTGAAACTTATGACATTGGTTTTATCTTATAACTATGTATTTGTAAATTTTAACAATTGGTGGATTCTTGGGCATTATTAAAATTATATTATGCTTTGGTTGAGTATTGTTGACATGCCATATAAACATCAAATCATGACTGCTGTAGGAACCAAGTATTTTTTTTATCATTAACAACCTTAACAATCATTAACATATTTTGGAAATATTGTAACAGTGCTTAAAATCCTGTCACTATATTGTTGTGGATTTTAAAATGTCATAAAATGTGGTTTATTGCTGTGGCTCTTAAAATGCCACTGAAAGTGGTTTGTAGACGGCAACAATCTAGTACTAATAGTCGAACACCCACATTTGCTATATTGAGCAGCTTGAGCGTTACACCCGGGGCTGCTGTGCTCACACTGAAATAGCTGCTCATCAACTATTTATCTTAAAATAAAAAATAGGGATTAGCTACTATGCAGTGTAATAGGACTAGATACTAGGCACTGTTCTCATGTTTATGGACATATTCACAAAATGTAGTTATCAGAAATCTGAAAACTATATTGCATGCTATATATTTTTTAGGAACACTATTGAGATTTTGAATGGACAAATACAAAATTTGACTGGTATGAAAAACAAATAGAATATAAAATATTGAAAACTTTAATTATTATTATTATTATTATTATTTTTAATAAATTTTAAAAAATATTCAATTACTTTTTATTTTTGATTGAGATATGTTATTTTGAAGTATTTTTTAATCACATGGAATATTTAAAACACAATTAATAAGTTTTGTAAAGAAATTTTACAATTTTTTTTTAATCTCTGGATGGCATATGTATTTTTAAATATATACTCTAATTTGGAGCTTTTAATTAAAGTTAATATATATTTTTTAAATTAATGCTTTACAAAAATAAGTTTATTAGTATATATATTTCAAATAGCATATATAAAGGAAAGATATGTCTAATTTGAAGCTTTTAATTAAAGTTGATATTTAAATTTTTTTTTTGTCTTTGGATTGGCATTTGTATTTTTAAATATATATTTTAATTTGGAGTTTGGAGCTTTTAATTAAAATTGATATTTTTTAAAAACACTTTTTAATTTTTTTTTTTCATCTTTGATTGACATGTGTATTTTTAAATATATATATTTTAATTTGGAGTTTGAAGCTTTTAATTAAAGTTAGTACTTTAACAAAAAAAATTAAAACTTCGTAAAAATAAATTTTATTAATGTATATTTCAAACAGCATTTGGCATGTGTATTTTTAAATATATATTTTAATTTGGAGTTTAAAGCTTTTAATTAAAGTTAATACTTTAACAAAAAAAATTATTTTTTTTTTTATTTAATATATATGTATATTTTGTCAATTTCTTTGAATTAAAACTTCATAATTTTTATTAATGTATATATTTCAAATATCACATATAAAGATATGTCTAATTTTAAGTTTTTAATTAAAGTTAATACTTCAAAAAAAATTAAGTTAAACAAAAATAAATAAATTTATTAGTGTATATATTTCAAATATTATATATATATGGGAAGATATTCCTATGTTATGAGTGCTTTTAATTACTCATGTAAAGTAAATGGAGTTAAGTAAATGGAGTTAACTTTAATAGTTGGAAGAATGAATTTTTCTTGGTTAGAAACAAAAAAATGTTTATATATGAAGTTGACAAATATTATTATATAAATTTTAAATGGCATGTTTAAAAAGAAAGATATATTTATGATAAGGAAATGATTAAATATTTATATAAAGTAAGTGAACTTAACTTTAATAGTTAAGGATTAATTTTTTAATATATATATATATATATATATATATATTTATTTTTTGTTTTATTTTTTATAATAATAATATCTTTAAACACATCTATTTTAGGGTCATAGCTAGTTTTTATTTTTTATAATAATAATAATAATAATAATCTATTTTTAAGGTCATAGCTAAGCCACACCAAATTGGTGTATGAGATTCCCTTGTTTGTGGGAGAAGGGATCCCCTTCCGTCCAACGATTTGATTGGTAAAGTCTACGGAAGTATACATACCCTACCCCCCTATGGATTTGAATTTGTGACCTCTTAAGAGGAAACACATGTTCTTAACCATTAGGTCCACTCAGGCTATGAGATCCCCTTGTTTGTGGGAGAAGGGATCCCCTTCCGTCCAACGATTTGATTGGTAAAGTCTACGGAAGTATACATACCCTCCCCCCCTATGGATTTGAATTTGTGACCTCTTAAGAGGAAACACATGTTCTTAACCATTAGGTCCACTCAGGCTAATAATAATAATAATAATCTATTTTTAAGGTCACGACCAAGCCACCACACCAAATTGGTGTATGAGACCCCCTTGTTTGTGGGACAAGGGACCCCCCTTCGCCCAACGATTTGATTGGTAAAGTATACGGAGGTATACATACCTTACCCCCCCTCTGGATTTGAACTTGTGACCTCTTAAGAGGAAACACATGTTCTTAACCATTAGGCCCCTATGCATTTTACTAGTTGAATTCTATTTTTAACAAACAAATATTTTATATTCCTAATAGTTATATGAAAATTCCATGTATTTATCATGATAATTGATCGGTCTTGCATTTATTCCTCCAAAGTCTCTTAAACTTTTCCAACTTAACCTTCCCATTGATCTCTTGCCATGAATGTACCTTTTGCAAACACATGTTATATGTTAAACTTTGAGAATTTTTTTATTTAATTTATAGTTAGTGCTATAATTGCACAAAATTTAGGGGGGGAATAATATTAGTTAGAATTTATATAATAAGATGTTTGTTATTGTAACAATATTTCAAGGAAACATATGCAAGCATGTTTAGAGGATGGTTTTTTGCTCAAAAATATTTATATTGGGATGTACATACGAAAAATAAATCATAGCCTCAAGGGTAGCTTGATTGGTAGACGCTCTTGTGCAAAAGTTCATATAGGTCTTATGATAAAATCTCATAAAGTTCCTTGGGGTTATTAGTAGGTATTTCGGTTGGTGGCTAGTATTGTCCTCCATCTTGCAAATAAAGTTGGGGGGAGGGGGAATTTGTAGTGGGTTGTCAAGGTATCTGTGTCGTCACTTGAAATGCTTGACATGCAAGTGAGTGAGGTATTATATTTCCATAGAAAAAAGGAGAAACAAATCATATTGCAAATTAATATTATTATTATTCCACATAAATGGTTCACATTTATATTAAAAAAGGGGGGTTGCGGCCATGCCAAACAACTATTATAAAACATGAGGAATATTTGTGCCTTACATACAAATATAACATGGGCAAAAAGGTTTGCTCATGATTTTTAGGGGTTCAAAAAACACCTACGAAAATGTGCCAACTATGCTGTCTAACAAACCATAAAAGAAAACATATAAATTGAAAATAAATGCTAAGACATGTAAAGTAAAACAAAAATTGAAATCATAGCTTCTTTTGAACATCTTCAATCTGATGCTATTTCTTGATCTTTTCCTCATGTTCCCTGGAGGTTCACTTTTTGTTCTTTTCATTTGGAGGAGCACTAAATTGCATGGAGGACAAGGATGCCAAAGAAGAGTATGAAACATAACAAGAGTGAGGTTGAATGGGGGGAACCAAAAACTGAATCCAAAATGCCAAGATGAGAGGCCATCCTTTGAAACAACTATTTAATAAAGTCATCTTGTAGAGAAATATCCATATTCTTGTTGAGTTCAACACCCGTGAAAGCATTTACCTTTTTTCGTCCAATTTCTTAGGTCTACATGTCTCATTGTATCAATTGCATAGGTGTCTCCAGTAGAACTCATGTCCATAAATTTATTTTCCAGTTGTGCTTGCCAATGGTCCAATCTTATGTAGGTAGCAATAACACCACAATGTGCCTCGCCTGCCACTGCAGGCACAACGTGCCATTGATTTCCAACCATTGAATTCACCAGAAGGCTTGGCCTTACCTTGCCATTGTACGCAGAAGTCTCTAGAATCAACGCTTAAACCACAAACCAAAAATTTCATAGTAGGAGCTCTAAATGGAAGCAATGATCAAATGAACTAGTTGCCCACTAAAACTAATTCCCACAATCATAGGAACGAAATGTTTAAGCAAAGATAAAAGAGGGTGAACTCAAAACCTATGAAGGGAAAATCCTATGATGGCTTTGAGTTGGGTTGCGATTGGAAGATTGCTCAAGACAAACACCACCTCAAATCCCTTCAAAATTCTAGAATTTCCTCTCACCTCAATCACCCAACCCACATTTATCATCCAACTTGAATGTCCCATGGTGCATATTAATTCACATGCGAGAAGAGATGGAGAGTGATGTCCGACATTGTCGATCCATTAGCACTGGGAGCCGAAGCGTTACCTTGCAACCACATAAGACTTCCATACTTGAGAGACCTTTATTCCTAAGGGGGAATATGGAATAATCCCCCCCTGCCCCCCCACCCATTTATTAAACATTGCCCATAATTCAATGATATGCCTTGGTTTGCTTGAAGGTATGCTAATTCGCTTTGATGGCGAAGCATATGAAAAATAAGAAGGTATTTTTATCAAATTCCTTAATCTCATGGTGGATCCTTCTTACTATTTGAACTTTGGGGGGGGGGTGTGGTGGGGGAGAATTTACATTGTTTTTCCTTGAATAGCTCTAAAAATTATCATAGAATTTTCGACCATGATAAATTCCTTTGCTTGATGGGCTTTGAGAAGTAAGATCCCTTTATAGAGAGCTTGGGATTTAGTTTCATTGTTTGTGACTACCCCAATTCCCTGGGCAAACTCAGTGCCTTGATTTCCTCTGGAATCAAATATGATTCTCCTCATTCTTGTCACTCCAAATCGTGTTGTTGATTGTTACAAATATAAGAGATTTAAATAATTACCAATGTTGGGACATCAAGAGGAAATGTTCTTTGGAAAGAAGAAGAATGCCAAAAGTTCCCTATGCATGGAATTGGAATAACAATGCTTTTGGATTGAAGGTTAACATCATTTTCTCATAATATATTTCTTAAAAGTAGATGTTTTAGTAGATGTTTGATTCTTATTAAGTTTATAATTATACATAATTTATTGATGTTCTCTACCAATTGATATTCATGTAAGGGAAGATCAATTGCATCTTTGTCTTCACATCTTTATCTTCATGGTATAGGAAAAGTCAAAACTTGAATTATATTGGATTGTATATTACTTAAGATTATAGTTTTTAAAACTTTAGCATGACCTTGCTTTACTTAGTTAATCCTAGTCACTTATTTGCATTAAGACTTATATTGTGATTTTGTAATATATATATAAGTTTAAAAATACTTGCCATTATTAATGACCTTTAAAAACACTTATTGATAATTTTATTCTTTTATTCATATTCTTAAAAATTATTTAAATTTCATAATATATACTACTATTTATTTGCCTTGTATCCACAATTCGTTTTGAAAAGGGAGAGTCAATGTAAAAGGTTAGTTGTGTGTTGAGAAACTTTAGGCAAGTTGAGCCATATTTTTGCTAGACAATTTCTTGTGCAAGCAATTTTTTTATTTTATTTGCAAAACAAATATTAGTTAGGGTTGTGCACCTAAATATTAAGGGAAATGAGGGAAACATGGACATTTTAAAATCATAATATGACGTAATGTGAACTAAACTCATGTTTTTTTTAGTGTTTATGGCTTATTTATTTTTGGTCAGCAAACCTAATTGTTTTGTGCCACTAAGAAATATTTCATCCAATATTTATGAAAATGAATAAATATATCATTTTTTTTTTAGAGAGCATTGAAATTTATTTGGGCTCCATAGTGTCCATGTAGAGAATGTTTCATAGATGTCTAGATTTGAAAATGCAAGTAGGGATTATGTGTTTTTAGTGATTTTTGTTGATGTAAGAAATCTGTGAGTAGATTTGTTGTTGTGTTGAATGTATTCAACTACTAGAAATTAAGTTAAATGAAGAGTCCATAAAGAGAAAAGTTGGACATGGCACTCCCTATTTAAGGAAGGGTAGCATGTGCGTTATAAACTCGTATCAGAGCTTTATGGTTGAGATTTGTGACTTTGAAAATGTGTTGATCTACATGAAAAATGATACATGAGGAAATTCTTCATACAAAACACAAGTTATAATAGGGTTTTGTAGATTAATAAAATAAGATCTAGTTGTTGTCACGATAAATATGTTTATTGATAGGGTAAATTTTATTGTTAAGATGTGAAATCCATCTATTTATAGGATAAATTAGCAAATGTCAGAAGATCTTGTTTGTTGTAGGTCAAAGGTTTGAATTCTATTGAAAGAAGAACCTTGGAAGCTATTGGTAAAGTTTTATTGAGTATGGAGATAAAAAGGAAAAAAATCTATTATGTATTTGATTGAAATTAAAAAGTTGAAGGTTTGGATTTGTGAATTCTTGAACAACACAAAAATAGGCCAAATAAAAAAGAGAGTGAGAATTTGAGAAAAATATCTATTCACAAGACCCAAAGTTAAAAAGTTAGAGTTCCCAATAGGTGAATTCTTGAACAACTTAAAAAATTTAAGTATAGATGAATTTGGGAGTGAGAAAAGTAACTATTTAAAAAGTCCTTAAAATTAGAATGCTAGGATTTTTGATATCAAGATGTCAATAAAATTAATATATCATGAAGTCTAAGAAAATATTTCTTAGGGATTCTTGATACACCCCTCATAGACGCTTTGAAAATAATTCAATGTTGAAGTTATCAAAATGTCCACAATTAATATATTAGGAAGCACAATAAAGTTAAATCCCATGGATTCTTGATCTGAACATTTCAAAATCAAATAAAATTTACTAAGATATAATGATATAAAAAAATAGAATTTCGAGAAGGACGAGGAAATTGATCTTAGGGATTTTTGATACGCCCTTTTCTAATGAATTCAAAATGACTAAGAGTTAAGGATATTGGGATATCAACAAAATAACAAATCGAGAAGCATTATAAATTAATTCCTATTAATCATTGATATAAATGTTCTAGATGAGATCAAATTGACAAATACTTAGACATTGAGATATTGGGAAATATAATTATTGGTTTTTCATCTAACATTTAAAAAGTTATATTATTGATGGGGGTATGCCTTATGTGGGAGGTTCCAATGGTGACAGTGATGTGTGACCCGAGTTGACTAGGTGTGAGTTGAATTGTTTTCCACGTGCCACCTCATGCATAAAGCATAAAAGCTAGATGAGGAAACCATAAAATTTAGAATTGAAGCTTCCTTTGACTACTAATAAAAAAATATGTCTAGGGATTTAATATAAAAAATAGGTTGTGCATGCAACATCCACAAGTTTAGGGTAGAAATAATAAAATACTTATTGGCTTTTTTTTCCAAGGAAAAAAACGTAATTTTATATCATTAGATGAGAAAAAAATCACATTTTGTAGATACACTTCCAGAATGTACTCTTGATCAACTGTTTTTCTGTAGATTTGCTGCATAGCACAGTGAAGTCCTTCCTGTCATAGCCGCTGTGTTACCAAATCTGTTAGGATTTTACAAAAAAAGTTTCACAATATAGCTTCTTTCAATATATGTTTGTCTAGTAGGTTCACAAAAAAGTTTGTTGAGGATGTTCCTGGATATGATCATTTAGGCACTCTGATATTTTCCATATGCCCAAATCCAAGTTTGCGCCTTCTTTCGACCTCTGATCCGCTTCTTCGTTTCTTTTCCTGTACACATGTCAGAAGGTAAGAGAATCAAAAGCAATCTGTAAGAATTTGATGTCTTCCACTATATTAGCAAGTCTTATATTTGTACATTTTTGTGTGCCATTTATCCAATTTATGACATTCTTTGAGTCTCCAAAAACAATAAGCATTTTACAGTGCTTTTCAAGTGCGAAGGCAATGAGTAGTTTGAGGCTCATCAATTCAATATAGTTGTTTGTTCCCGTTCCTAGTCCAAAGGTCAAGGTAAAAAAGTGGGTTTCTGAGAAATATATAATCCCTCCTCATCCACATCTATTATTTTGGGAAGCTCCATAAAAAAACCCCAAGGTTTTGTTTTGTCAAAATCTTCCTCCTGTATAATTCTAGTCTTGACTCTCCCTACAGTGGGTGAGTATGTGGAGTAAATGGAAATACTTTTTAGTGCTGTCATTTTTGTGCTACAGAAACCTCCTTAAAAATGAGGGTGTTTCGTGCTAGCCAAACACCCCAGATTATCAACAGAGGCAACGCTTTGAAGGCCTTATTTTCTCTATTCATCCACCAGTCCTGCCAGGCCTGTTCCAAAGTATGGCCAATCCAATTTTTGCGTAGTTTCAAGTGTCTTGACACTTCAGTCCAGACCTCCTTGAAGTAGTGACAATCTAAGAAAATGTGGAAAGTTGATTCTCCCTCTGATTTACAAAGAGAACATCTACTAGGGCCATTAAAGTTTCTTTTTTTAGAATATCCCAAGTCAACATCTTGTTTGTTAAGACATTCCACATAAGCAGTCTTGATTTTGCTGGACAATTCAGCTTCCAAAGTTTTTTCCACCACCAAGTTGGCTCTCTTTGTACTAGCTCTCGGTTTAAAAAGATATAGCCTTCCTTTGGAGTATAAATTCCTGTAGTAGCCTGGTCCCAAACAAGTTCATCCTCATAGTCCCTGAGTCTGACCTGCGATTTTTTAGACCTGATATGTATCTTACCAACTCTGTCACATCTTCTTCTTCTAAGCCTAACTCAAATGTCGATTTCCACCCTTGTGACCAAATGGTTGTTTGGTCTGGATCTGCAAGTTTGTTTAATGTGTCGAAGCCCCTGGTTCTCAAAAGGAAAATAAGATGGTCTAGGAGGAGATGCTATCCTTCAAAGCCAACCCACAGATCTGCTCCCAACTTGACTCGATGACCATTACCTATCTTCCAGGCTAGTCCTTCCCCTATGACTGGTAAAGATTTAACAATTGCCTTCCAAATAACCAAGACTCCTTTTAGTGATTTCTAAGCACTTCTGATCCAGGTCTCCAACGAATCTGGTTCAATATATTTTTGTAACACCACTTTGGTCCAAATACTAGATGAATTTATTAGTCACCATCCTCCTTTTGTTGCCAGATCCTTTGAAAAAAGAAAAATGTTTTTCAGGCTCCACCCTCCTAGAGCCTTTGGAGCAAAAATCCTCTTCCATCGAACCCGGGGTGTCACATGTGCTTCTTTCTTGCCACTCCAAAGAAATATGAAAGTGATTTTCCTAGTTGCCTCCAAAATTCCTTTAAGGATCCAAGAGAGTGACATCTAATAGACTGGGATGGCTTCCAAAACCAATTTGACTAATACTAGTCTGCTAGCCCAAGAAAGCCATCTATGAATCCAAGATAAAAGTCATTTTTCCATTTTTTTAAGAGCCAATTCAAGTTTTCTTTCCTGTAGTCATTTTAAGACAAAACCCAAGTATTTCAAACCTTCTTCAGTTTCTTTTCCACAAAGGGAAAATGTTTTCTGAAGGCTCCCAACTCCTCTTATGTTAGCAAGTTTGTTGTAAGTGACGACTTTCCCTCATTTATAACCATACCTGTAGCTTTTGAGAAAAGACTTAGGATGTTTTTAAGAGTTTCTGCATCTTTTCTGGAGCCTGTACTAAAGATTAGTACATCATCCACGAAAAGTAGATGTGTAATTTGGAGGGTTTGTGAGATTTTGATGCCAGATAAAGATCATGTACTTTTTTCTTCTGAAATTGCTCTGTGAGTCCTTCAACTAGTAGAAGAAAAAGTAGTGGGGAGAGAGAACATCCCTGTCTTAAGCCTCTTTCTGAGAGAAAGGAGGGGGAATCAGAACCATTGATTAGCACTGAGAAGGAAACTGTAGTAATACAATACATGATCCACCTGACGAAAGAAGTTGCAAAGCCCAAGTGTGTTAGTAAAAGGAGAATGTAGAGCCGACTTACTTTGTCGTAGGATTTGGAGAGATCAATTTTTAACACTGCACCCTTTAGTTTTCTGGATTTTATACTGTGTAGTGCTTCTTGTGGTACCCCTACAACTTCGTGGATTTGTCTGCCTTCCAAAAAACCGAACTGCTCACTCAAAATTTTGTCAAAGAGGATTCTTTTCACTCTTCTTGCTATAATTTTTTAGACAATTTTATAGATGCAGTTGCAAAGGGAAATTGGCCTAAAATCATCCAAGGTAGTAGGGTTGTCCATTTTTGGGATTAAAGCTAAGAAGGTGGAATTTAAACTTAGTGGCATTCGTCCTGTAATTCTGATATCTTTTATCACATTGAGTAAATCCTGTCCCAAGAGATCATAAAAACCCAGAAAGAACTCAATAGTCCAACCATCAGGGTCTGGGCTTTTATCTTTTTGGAAGCTTCGAATTACTTCTTTTAATTCTTCATCAATAAATTTTTCCATCAACATTCTGTTATCCTCATCATTAGCGAATCTTGGGAAGTACTGAGCCATACAAACCACTTCTTCTATTGTAGCATGGTTCTCTGCTCTGAAGAGTTCTTGAAAGTGCTTTTCCCCTAGTCTTAACATTCCCTCAAAAGTATTTTCCTGATTTCCATCCTGGTCCTTTAAATGACATATGGTATTTGCACACTTTCTACCTTTTGCAAAGGCTTGAAAGAACTTAGTGTTCTCATCTCCACTTGTCAACCAGAGAGCCCTACTTTTCAGCCTCCAAATTTCTTCCTTATCCTTGAGTAGCTTGTTTCTCCTTTCTTCCATTATGAGTAGTGAGATCTTGGCTTCTAGTGTAGCACAACCACCCCCTTCTTCCTCCAAAATCCTTTGTAGCTGGGATTCTATTTCTTTAAGCTCCAAGTCTTCAGCTTGTCTTTTCTGGAAAGCCTAGATCTTTGTTTTTGCTTTGATCCTTTTTAAATTTTCAACAAAGTGAGAGGCTGCTGAATGATTGCTTTCCTGGTGAAAGGGTATCCAATTTTCTCTCACCAAGTTAATAAAGGAGTCATTTGTTAGCCAGGTCTTGTTGAATTTGAGAGGGCTTGTTGGATTTCTTGGCCCCTGTCTTAATTCCAAAAAGATCCGAACGTGATAAAAAATGCCTCCAAATCCAATCCATTGTTTCAAATGTAAGGGTTTTTCCAATAAAGAATCAATTATCAAAAAACGGTCCAGTCTCTTTGCTATGCTATCATCCCCCACCCTGTTATTTCTCCAAGTTGGTTTGAGTTTGATAGGTTTGATATCCAATAAATTGCATTCCACAATTTTTTTTGTGAAGTAACCTGCCAGTGGGTCTGCCCTCACATGTGATCCCCAAACTTCTGAGAGCCCCAATGAAAAATTTAGATCTCCTAAAATAACCCCCTGGCCTTTCAAGAAGGACTTATTGAAAAGAGTATCCCAAAAAGTGCCTTTGTTCTGACAAGGACCATATATGTTGATGATGTGAAGTTTTTCATCCAACTCTGACAAAGAGATCGTAATGCCGTGTCTTGAATCTATACCCCAGGAATTTGAAAATTTGATAGAATGGGTGTTCCATCCTATTGCCAATCTTCCCGATCTTCCCGTAGCATCCAAGGTTTCAAAATACCATCATGGGAGTAGAGATTTTAATCTGGATTTTATCTCCTCCCCTACCCCAACATCCCTTGTAACATCAGAATTTCAGGGTGTTCAGACTTGATCACCCTTTTTAGGGCTGGTCTTTTGAGGGGGCCAGCCATACCCCTGCAATTAAAAGAACAACATTTCATCATGAACCCTTCCCATGGGTTCGCCTTGCTCGAAGCACCCGTTCGATGGAGAGTTTTTCCCGACCAAGAGATCACTTTTGGCTTTTATTTATGCTTTCGAAATCAACGACTTTCTTCCCCACCCACTTTTTTCCAAAGTGTTTACCGATTCAGTGGCTAGACCTCCCGAGGCCACTTTTTTCTATGATCTAAGGTAATAGTGGCCCGAAGATGTCGCCGAGGATGATGAGGAAGTATCCTCTTCAAAATTACAGATACGCTTAGAGCTAGGAGGTTCACTCATATCAATCTCCGAAGGATCCGAAGGACGAGTGGATAGCATAGAGGAAAGGTTTGAATGGGCCGAGAAAATAAGAGCCTTCAACCACTCAATGCCTTCTAAATTTAAGTTGTTTATTAAAACAATATTAGGAGGAGAGGAGGGTAAAGACGTACCCGAGGTCGCGATAGGTACTAAATTAGAGCTTGTTTTGGAGATGCACATGTTTTCCTCTTCCCTTGAAGATTTGAGTCCTGAAACAAATGTGGATGCTTGTCGTTTCGACACCAGAGCCTCCTGTTCTACTTCAATTGGTTGGATTTGTTCTTTCGTAGACTATTTTCCTTCATTGGAAGACACTGTGGGAATTCTATCCTCCTGAAACCGAGTAAAACCTTTGTCGCTTTTATAACCCAATCCTCTGGTCCTTACGGGTATACTGTAGTTTTTAATCAAATGACCAAACTGATGGCATCTCCTCCATCTGAAGGGGACATTTTCATAGTCCAATCTTTGGGTATGTGTAGAACTTCCCCAACTAAAATCGACTTCTTCACCAAGACCTTCCCTGATATTTAGATTGACTAGGACCCTTGCCACCTTCCTTTGATTTGTTTCTTCAAAAGTCATGTCTGCATCAAGAAAGTCTCCCAAGGAATTCCCAGTTAGTTTGAATTGTTCAAAGGACCAGAAGTGCAGTGGGAGTGCCGGTAGCTGCACCCAGACCGAAATAATGTCCATCCTTTCTTTACTGGCGTCAAAAAGAGGGCTCCAAGGCTTAAGGAGTAAAGGGGAATTGTTTACACTCCAGGGTTTTCCTAGCGCCCACTTTGTATGCTCTGGTTGTAGGAAGGTGAAAGCGAACCAATTCCTATTGAGTTCAACGATTTCTGGGACATAACTGAGTTGTTCCTTCCAAGCACTATGCATCTAGTCAACCATAATTTTGAGCGCAAAAGTTCTACCATTGGCTCTACCCACCAGGGTTTAATTTTCCATAAGAACAACCTGACTTAAATCCACTTCTTCCCCAAGAACCAGGTTTGCAATGTTCCCCTTAGACTCTAAAAGTTTTATTTTTCGTGTATGTCCTTCCCTTGTCTTCCTCCTCAAGACGCTATGTTTAGATCCTTCGCCAGAACCATGGGGTAAGGGAGCCGCATGTGTGTACTCTCTTATCTCCTTTTTCCAATCGAAACCCATGTGCTCATCTAATTATAGGAAGCTTGATATGAAGCCTTTGGTGGTGGATTTTTTTGGAAAATCCACTTGTTCCCCTGGGAGTATGGGGAGCCCATCTACAACTTGTTCCGCTTCCTCTACTCAAAAACCTTTCGTTCTACAATGTTTTTCAAAAGACCCGTACTCCTCTCGGGAAGAAGGTGGTGAAGAAATAAAAAACCCTCCTTTTGTTTGATTAAACCATTCAAGATTTGAGACCCGTTGTGGACTAAGGGAGGGTAGGGTTCCTACATCGGGTAGACATGAACCTAGTTTCCAATGTTCTGTAAAATCTCCGAAGAAAACATTTTCGATCAGGGGGGACTGGAAAAGGGGCAACTTACTAGGTGAGGAAACCTCAAGCTCGACCTCCGTATGCTGTTGCGATAACATGGGTGCTTCCCCCTTCTCACCCAGTCGATCTCTCGATCCTCCACCTGTCTGCTCGCACAACTCCTCGGTGTCTAGGAGGTCAGAGTCCACGTAAGCTGGGGTCTCCATGTGGCCTGCGGTTTATACCAACCTTCACCAAGAAATTACCATTGTGAAAAAAAACCACCGAAAACTGGGAAATTCACCGCAGATTCTAAAACCCTTCCAGACCTAATCGTAGTCTAAAGAGTTGACCCGCGTTTTGACCGTAGAAGCCATTTCCATTCACGTTTTCAATAAACTACTTATTGGCTTAGGCCAAAATTCCCATAATCATAAAATTAAGATGTTGCCACAGACATTAACACAACTCTCAAAAAGTCATAAGTGCAGACTATAACAAAAAAAAGAACCTTAACCACTATAAACAAAAATGAGATCAAGGAAAAAAGAAAACAACACCCAAAGCTCATGATCCATCATATTTTCCTTCATTTCATTTGTGTTTCTTGACATTTGTCTATTTTTTTTCCCTCCGAGTGGGTATTGGGGACATCAACAATCATTATTTTTCCTATTATCATCATAAAGAGCCTAAAAACTAGCAACATCATATTGGTTGGAAGAGTTGGATTCATGCCTCCTTTTAGCTATTCCAAAGGAATTTCTTGTCACCAACAATGCTGGTGAAGTGTGTTGTTGATAAGAAAAAGGATGGATCTCTTCCCTGGAAGAGGCAACTAGGGATTGGAAGCTAATAGAAGAAGAATACGTGGAAGGTTTTGAAGTCATTGTTGGTGCAGTAGGAATGTTTGGAGGGGGTTTACTCCATGTTGTTGGGAGTGTTCTTTGAGTTATTCCACCTAGAGGGAGACTGCTAACTCCCATTAGATCACTTGAGACTTGTTTCCTTTGAGAATGAAGCTAGTAGGTTCCCATGCTAAAAACAAATCCAACATTGGAACACAATATGTTCACAATCTACAACCCAGGTCCCACCATGGCTACCATATCACAATCTATTTTTTGCTAAAAGAAATTTGCTCTTATCTACATAAATATATATGTGAGAAAATGTAGTGGTAATCTTATCCTTGATGGCTTTGCTAAGACAAACGTAATCTCCCAAATACATCACCAATGGCTTCTAGGGACTTGGGGCTTTAGAACTCCAAAGGCGGAATCGACAAATGCACCTAAATAAGAACCATGTATAGGTATTCAATGTAAGGGTTGAAGCCCATGAATCATAGTTTCATGAAGAATTCGACCCATCCCATTAACCATGGGCCATGAATTTCCACTTCTATTTGATCTTCAACGAAATCAAAGTCAAGAACAAGGAATCCTTTTGCAACATGATGAATAGCCATGAATTTAATGAGAAATGGACCCCATGATGATTCAATCTAGGCTTGTAACTACTTCAAAGAAGGGCATAACACATTGAACCTATAGATCACATTGCGATCTTTGAGATGCTTAAAATCCCATTCTATCCAATGGGCCTGCAAAACAACATCTAGGGTCACCGCCTTCTCCACACAAAATGTTATAGATGAGGGTGATGAGGAGA
>SNQJ01S0060194.1:6059-23287 GCA_010110895.2 Picea sitchensis
CCCCCCCCCCTCTCAGTTGTCTTAGTAATTTCAACACTCTGCTCTTTCTTGAACTTCTTTTGGTCATCCCAAGCCTTCTGAAAAGTAGGATTTTCTCTTGGTTGTTCACATAAGAATTTTTCTCTTGTTATAGTCTCTTCCATAGTCTTAGGGTCATCATACTGGATCTTGTCACCGATGGAAGGTGGAAGTCCACTCAGATACCTTTGAATCTTGACAGTCTCATCCTTGATGAAGGGAACATATTTCAACAACTCCAAGAACCTTTGTTTGTATTCATCAATGGTCATGCTGCCCAGCTTGAGTTCAAAGAACTCTTTCATATTTCTGTCATAGTATCTTTTAGTCAAGTATATTGTCTCGAAATACCTCTTGAATTATTTCCAAGTAATATTCTTCTCTTTAATGTGTTTCACTTGCACCATTTGATCCCACCACATAGATGTTTTTCCCTTCAGTTGATACATCACAATTCTTCCTTCAGCATGAGAGGAATAATTCTGCAGTTGGAAATATTTCCTCATGCTAAGAAACCATGTCTCAACATCTTCCTCCTTCTTGTGCTCTCCATCAAACGTAGGAGGATTAATCTTGTTCATTTCTCCCTTCAGCTCATCCACTCCAGATCTCCCATGCTCTTTGGTAGGAGATGGGCTTGAACTACTGTGTGCCTCCTTATTGGACTGCTTCGGGGAGAAACGATGATGATTGCTAATTCTTCTTGATCTTCTTTTCCTCTCAGGGGTCTTTCAACTCCCTAATTTTCTTGAGTCACTCTCCTTATCCAACTTCTTTTCTATTCTCTCCAAACTCTTCATCAACTTTAAGTCGAATTCTCCCTGTTGTTCTTTAGCTTTCATGAGATTCCTATTATCTGCTCGGTTAGTTTGGGCATCTTTCTACAATCGATCAATGATTTTCATCATATACCCTTCCTTATCTATCTCTTCTCCATACCCATTGGAGTTCGATCCTTCAACTCCCAAATGGTCATCCATTCCTTTTACTTCATTCTCTGAACTGGAAGCATTTTTTGCCTCCATTTCTCTGCACTCAGTGGAAATTTAGTTTGGTTCTGACACTCATTAAACTCTGCAAACATAATGTGAAATAAACTGAAGTTTGTCAGGTCATCAATCCTTAACAATTCTCACAGTATTCATAAGCCAATCTGATTCAAGAAAAACGTTCAGATTTCATTTATCTTTCCAAGCTTTTCTCTGCTTTGCAATAATTTTTGGGCACTAGCCCCTTCCTCTTAGCCCCCAACCCATGTGATCACAGGCCATGACCAAGCGCTAGATCACTAGGTGATTACTCGGGCCTTCAAGCCTTTGGAAGATTCCAAAGCACCTCACAACAATCCCTCGGATTTCCAGATTACTAGACTCATGAAGTAGGGTGGATCAATAGTCCACGACTACCCAACATCCACTAGCTGACACCCACTGTGGAATTTGAAGCATGTGAGTTCCGGAACTTCAAAGCTTCGGGACTTCAGAGGATTTCACATCCACGCATCCCATATCATTAATCTCTGAACATTCCCAATCACCTTGGGTGACATCATTATGTCACATCACTGAGCGCTCTTCCAATTGAGGGGGCATGCAACGATTGTTTGAAGTAACCGACCTTTCATCCCATAATTCTTCTGATGTTGACATGTAAAACCTCAGTGAAATTGTGGTTTGGATTGCAATACCGCCTTGGAGAATTAACTCCTGTGCAACTTGAGTCCCCGCAATGCCTCCTGGCCATCGATCTTGATGTATCATGATCAATGCCAGTGTGGGCCCTCCAACCTTTAACTTCGTTATGTATCCTTGGGTCCCACTAAAAATGGTCATACGGAGTGCCACGTGGCGGAATACTAGTGACTGACTCGTGGCCCAATCAAATGGATGTCACACATCACGTTCCATATGGAATTTCAACCTTCCACGGGTTCGAAACCCACTGACACGTGGCACACATCCCATGTGTCCACGTCCATCCAAGTGATGCCATCATGACTCACTACTTCGGCTCTTCGGGAGATTTTACCCTTCACAACTGCGTTTGACATTTTAACATTGACTTGATCCAACAATCAAGCTCTCCTCTCCAGATATACGGTATAGATTGACTTTGGAGCTTCGGGCTTCGACCCTTCTCTTGTTTCTAGCATCAGACTTCACTGAAGTCGTGAAGTCCGAAGAGCTTCTGGTTTAACTCCTCTGCACCTTCCCCATATATGAGGATCGTAAGGGATTTCCCTTCCTTCTGAATAGATCCTAAGGTCCACATTAATTTTCGGTCCAACACCACTTATGTTGTGGTTTTACGATACCGTTATTCCTCCCGAGCTTCGTAACATGGCCAAGGTAACTTATTGGCACTCAGGAAGGTTCTAGGGTTCGAAATTGGTCCTCCAGACACAATTTCCTCTTGAAACCTTAGGTCCAATGACCACTTAACCATCCCATTTAGGATCAATGTTTAAACCTTGGATCTGATACCAATTTTTAACATCCCTAGCCACCAATAATGCTGAACAATGTCACTACTCATCTCTGACTTAGCTGTGATACCAAACTGTAACGTCCCCAACCATTCAACAGGTCGAGTAACACTACCACGCATAACATTCACATATAAATATATAACATGCATTTTAATCGAAATAAAACACATAACACAGAGTTACTGCTACCCTACAGATTCAAATTTAATAGACAATAATTCATATATGCAACAAAATACATGATAACATTCAAGCATCACAAAACATGCATAGAATACATAATTAAACACATAAATGATACTTATCTTTTAGCTAGAGTAAATCCACCAACTACGCGTAGACCTTCCATGAACCTCCCAGCCTTAGACCGAACTGCTCATCACGCTCAGCAATGGGTCACCCCTGAGATGGGACTAAGCTCCACCCAGGGCAAGGGAATCCTAGACTAGACCGAGGTTACAGGAAAACTGCACAGTGAAACTGGAAGGATTCTCTCCAGGAGCCTTCTTATGCCCACTACTCATGAAATCTCATTCCCCACATTCCTATTCCACCCGAGAGTATACACCTTCACTATCAAAGAATCCATCGGCTGCTTCACCTCCCTCTCAGGGTCTCGGCAACAGGCCAAATCAGGAATTCTCAGAGCTCCATAGCTAGTAATGGACTCTCCCTAGAAGGAAACTACTTCCCAACAACTCTCTCTCCAAGATATTTCTTACTCCCACTACTCACAGAATCTCATTCCCCACATGCTTGTTCCACCCAGGAGTATACACCTTCACTGTCACATAGTCCATCGGTTGCTTCACCTCCCTCTCAAGGTCTTGACAGCAGGATAGATTAGGAATTCTCAGAGCTCTGTAGCTAGTGCTAGACTCTCTCTGGGAGAAAACCACTTCCCAAAAAACTCTCTCTCATGGGGAGAGCTTCTCACGGGCCTGACAACCCGCCTCTTCAACCATGGGCATGACAACCTACTTCTTCAACCAGTTTCCACTCAATTCCCGCAAGGTAAAGATAACAACAACAAAATTCAGTTAAATCCTGAGTGAAAACAAGAAGAAGAAATTGGGTATAGACATCCACAAATGACAACATTCCACACTAAGACATAAAACAACTCAGGCATTTATAGGGTGCTCGGACTTCACAAAAGACATGGCTTAGTCCACAAGTTTCAGGGTGCATGACAAGGAATCAACGCAGAGGTCGATCATGGAGGTTTCAGGTTCAGACTCTGGATGGAATAATGGTGGGCAAACTCAGGTAGAGGATGGAAGAATGACCCGTGAACCCCCAACACAGTTGATGCTTCAAATTTTAACTGCATGCACCCAGGTTGACACTTGTCTTCCTCGAGCTGCATGTGTTCCCTTTTGCACATGTTCCTTTTCAAAGAACTTAGGACAACACTTGGTCAATTTTCCACCTTAGCCTTTAGAAAATAATAATAAATTATTATCCCCTTTAGAGGTAAGCCCCCTAGCTTAGTCCCTAGGCCCACACACTTAGCCTCCTCCCTTACCCAACCTTGTGGAAGCTTAGTCCCCCATCACTCTTTCTTCATGGTCGGTCTGCACGCAATGATGTTTATATTTTATTAATGATCTACATAGTTACATATACAAAATCAGGCTCTTGGCCTTTAACACTTAGGCTCTCCGGCCTAATAAACACATAAGCCCACCAACTTATCAACACTCAGCTCACTAGCCTATTAAACATGTTTATAATTTCTAAATACAACTAGGGCTTGTCCTTGGGGATATTACATGCTTCTTCTATGATGCGCTTTCCATTGGCCCAAGTTAAGGTCAATTTTTTTAATCGCATTAAGTTTTCCATAAAATGTATAGAAGCAGGGGAGCCCTCTATTGGATAGTAAACCTTCAAATTTCTTTTGACCAAAGACTATAATTTTTTGTCCTCAATAAAATTTGCATTGAATTTGAATGAAATGGATGGTTTCTTTGGCCTAGAATTTGGTTCCAAACAAATAGGGTAGTGGTCTAAGTCTCCTCTACTACCAATCCATTGTTTTCGCTGAAGGGGGGAATTTAGGAGCGATTCGTGTACAAGAAAGTGATCTAATCGTTTTTCCACCCTGGCATCACCAGTCCTCATGTTTTTCCAAGTGGGAAGTAGATTTATGGGTGGAATATCAATGAAACCCATAACATTGAAGAGGTGGGAGAAGTGGGAAGAAAGGGGGTCTGGTTGGGCAGACGATCCCCAAATTTCAGCATTTCCAAGGGAGAGGTTTAGGTCTCCACCGAGAATCAATAGTTTTTCTTTCAATAGGTTAGTTTTGAAGAGTGTATCCCAAAATGTGATCCAATCATAATATGTATCATACACATTTAGAAGCATGAGTTCTATCCCCAATCCCTCCAGGAAGATATCAACCCCTAGGCAAGACTCCGAGGACCAAGAGTTTTGTAGCTTGACTGATTTTTTGCACCAACCAACTGCAATACCACCTAAGCATCCTGTTGTATCTATCCCAAGGAAATGATAGGAAGGAAAGAGGGATTCAAGTGCAGAGTTTACTATAGATTCTAGAGACATCATTTCTTGTAGTAGAATTACAATGAGCTGATGTAGAGTGATCAACCTTTTTAGCACAAGTTTTTTTTGGGGGACTTGTCAAACCTCAATAGTTGAAGGAGAGGAATTTCATGGGGAAACCCATGTTAGGTCCAGGGAAGGAGATCAGTCTGGTTCGGGGAGTATTCCACTAGGTATTCATAGGTTTCCATGGTGACCAAGCCTCAGTGAGAGAAAGGTGGCCCTAGAACAGAAAATGGGTGCAAAAAAAGTGGGGGAGATTCAGGTTGGAGGAGAGATAAGTCTGCAACCTGAAAAGGGTGACGAAAAAAAAAAGGAAAGGGAAAGCACCTGTAAGGAGGTTGGGGAAAAGGGGAAGGGAGAAAGGGGGTGGAAAAAGGGTGGGGGAGGGAAAAGGGTCTACAACCCTAGCGCCTGGACTTAGAGGCCTGCGCCCATATGTGAGAAAAGAACAAAAAGTCCTCGAGAGATCCTTTTGAAGATCCCTTCCTTGAGTACCTTCAATAGATAAGTATTTCACTTACCTTGTGCACTAAAATTGAAATTCATGATTTGAATGTTTGTTTCTATGACTAAGATTTGTAGGGTTTGATTTATATTAGATATGTAGACCCCTACATTTGAATGGTTTTCTATTTTCCTCTGCTTAACAACATGAGAACTGTTAAACGTGGGTATGTAAATAAATCTAAGAATAAGTTTACAATCTCTGTATTGGTTGGAAAATCCTTAAGGGATTTTTTCCCAAGGATTGAATTTGTAATGCAAGAGTATGGGTAGATTTAGATGAAATACTTCAGTCTTGTTGACCCCTCAAATTTACCTTCACAGGATTACTAAATTCGAGCTCTATGGAGGGAGGGCACGTCCTTCAAACCATCTGTTCGTGTGACCGAGAACTCATGTCCATGGCCCTAACCAAATAATGGCTAACATTACAGCATACAACCTCGGGTCTTGTTAGAGAATCCATATGACCGAGACCTTGGAACCCTTTGCTAGTTCTGAAAGGAGCTAAGCTATTATGGATTCAGAACTATGAGACTTCAAAGCTCTGTGATGCTATGAATTTACAATCTTCGAAACCAACCGAAGGTAACCTACTGGTTCAGTTACTTGCAAGGTTGACCAACATCTGTCATTCTCTTAACCATGACCATGGGATCTATCCCACTGATTAAACCCTGCCCCACTTATTGGTCACGAAGTAACGTGAGTCATAGATCCGAGGATACTTGAGATCTTCCCTGACTGTTGGTTCTACGTCGTGGTCAGCCTGACGTTGACCACTTTGGGAGAACAAAGGTGTCATAACACCAAAACCATGAATGTTGGAGTTATGAATTAATGTGAGTCATGGATCCAAGGAGTCCATTGAGAACCCCTTCCAACCGTCCAATCAACCAGTGGAAGAATTTGCGTATAACACTTCGACGAAGTCCTACTTCGGGAGAAAAGGAGTGTTAAGCGGGTAGAATATTTGAATGCCAAACTCATGAAGTGACGAGAGCCATAGATCTGAGGACGCTTTGGGACCTTTCCTAGCCATTGGATCTAAGTCGCAGTCAATCCGATATTGACCACACCAAGAGAAAGGGAGTGTTAAACGGGTAGAACTCTCAAACGCCGAAGTCGCAAAGTAACACAAACCGTCGATCCGAGTATGCGTTGAGATTCCTCATGACCATTGGATCTAGACTATGGTCAGCCTGAAGCTGACCAATGTAGGAGTAAAGAGGAGATTACATAGCCAAACCCATGAACTATGAAGTGGCGAAGCAATGGAGGTCGTAGATCTGGGGATCTATGTGGAACTTTCTTGACCGTGGGATAAAAATTAGTGGGAGGTGGTTGGCAGGAGTTTGGAACTCCGGGAGGTTGAGGATGTTAGAATGTATTCTCCAAAAGGGTTGAAGGCCAAAGCTACGTGGAAGGACCTCGAGAGTCCAGGATTTTTGTGGGTATGTTCATAGCAACACAATGAGGAACCTCGTCGAAGGCCAAAGCCACGTGGCAAGATTCCGGGACTTCGAGACTCAGGGAATAGTTCATACATGGATAGGAAGGCTAAAGGGATGAAGGCTCGATGATCGGGAAGGTGCGGAGAACATCCCCTATAACCACCTCTCCAACAACCATGTCATTGCTAAGGGATGACAACCGTGGTTAAGTTTGTGCAAGGTGGAATGGTACAAACGAGGTGAACCCACGTGGGTTCCATGTGGCCTTTGACCAATGATGCCTAAAGTGCTTCAAAAGGGCATAACTTCCAATCTAGAGCTTGGATTGGAGCATGGTAACATTCATTGGAAATCTCTTGACGAGCAGAATGTGATGGATATCTCAGGAAGAGGATTCGAGATGATGGAGGAAAGAAAACTTTTGCTTCCCCATCCCTTAAAAAGGTACTTAAGGGTTTGGGTGTGTTACAAATTGGTATCAGAGGGGGAAAAAAACACTTGGCCTGCTTGGGCTCATGAAAGAGTCAAGTGACTATTTTTCTTTCTTAGAAAACTTTAAGGGAGAGGGCACCCTGGCCTACCCTATCTAGAAAAGCATGATTCAAACACAGGCATGGGTGGGTTAGAGAACAATCATAAGACTAGTTTATCAAGGCTAAGATGAGCCTGTTAAGAGTATTACTCTCGTATGGAAATTATCTGCATAAGTCCCTTGAGGAGAAGGATGCAGAATAAAATTTAGTTGGGATTTTACCCAACGATATTGAATCATGCTAGACTGTGGTAGAAGAAGCCCATCATTTCTTTTGGATAAATGATAGCCATACCTACAAAAATGGGCTTATGAAACCTATGTTAATTAAAAGTGTTGGTTAAATGAAGGATTTGGAATTGGGAGAAAAATCCTCCATGTCTAGAAGCCTCATTAGAGTAGGTAAGATCAACCCGCTTGACCTGTTATAACTAAAAGACTTCCTACTACGGTAATCACTCTTTGAAAAATAAATGAAGTCATGAGGACTGAGAATGAACCTCATGGAAGAAGTAAAATGACATGAGCAAGTTCAAAAACTCATGGTTGGGCTAGGGAAGTGTGTACCCCTACTAACTAAGGGTAAGTATATACATGAAAATGCAAGAGGAAAGTAAGCGGAACCCACCTGCACTACAAACATGGGTATAATGCTTGGTGCACATAGATATGTTGAAATGCATATCGCAAGGATAGAGCATGCATATGAAATGCATATATACTTATTGTATTCTATCATTGAATGTGAAATATAGTGATGTCATAGATCATATGGTTAGTGATGATCTGACTATGGAAGCATAAGTAAAAGGTTGATGATGTTGAGTGCATAGTACCTTATGAGGATAAGGTAGAATGGTTGATGAAATGTTGATCTTGAATTTGGTAAAGGAAGTGTTGGGACACTTCTAGAGGACCAATGGGTCAGGTTGACATACAAAGGTGGATGATATCCATATAAGGCAGGGCTTGGTATACTCAAGTAGTAGTGAGAGGGAATCTAGAAAAGGATTCCCTTGATAAAAACATATGTTAACCAAAAATGGTTTGAGGCATGAAATAGAATCTTGATAAGCTATCTTGTTTCCTTGGGAATTGTTGGAATTGCCTTGATAGTATTTCTAGATTGTTGAGTAACTTTATACTAGTTGAGACAAAAATTCCTTCTTATTTGTTGTTGTCGTATGGAAAGGGGGACATAGTTATGATTATGTCTGTTAAACTTGCCATGTGGATATCATGTGAATGACTGCAATCTCTCATCAGAGAGAGCAACTCAGTTTTGAGTATCTCTATGAGACTTGTCATAAGAATGAAAGAAAGACCCTTGGGAGGAGGATATGGAAGTTTTATATGTCCATGTGTATGAATGACATGGAAAAGGTACAAGCAATGAGCTTGCATGATGAATGTTTGGCTATGTTTGTATATGCTTGAGTGCAGAGATTTAAAGCATTGTGAGTTTTCTTGATATGAAGACTGATATTAATACCAAATAGATATGAGTGAATGATATTAAATGTGCAAGTGATGCACATATATGATGTAAGAGTAAATGAACAAGGATGATTTGTTGTCAATATATGAGGTAAAATGATTTTTCCTTTGAGGATCACGTGAGAATGATTGTGAACAATCATGAGTTGAATGATTTTAAAAGTAAATATGTATGTGAGCTATGAAGTATACCTATGGTAGCTACACATAGGCTTATTATTATGCATGTGTTTAAGTACATCATGGATGTAAGTTAACAAAACAAGGAATATGTGTGGATAAATAATCTAGATGCATAACAAAGATGCATTTTTATGTTCCTTATGGAAATATTTGGTAGACAAATAAAGCTAACTGAAGGTTTAGGCCATCATAGATAGTGAATGATATGAAATAAGGAAGTTTCCTGCTGAAGTAGTTCCTTGTGGAGGAACTGTGTGAAGACTTTGTTAGGAGAATAGAGTCAACACATTAATGACTGTTGAGAATTGAGCAGTGGGTTTCAAGCATATGTATATCGATAAGAATCATGGATTGCATTCTAAAACAAAATGTATGAGTGGAAGACTAACAAATGAATGTTAACCATTTTGACCACTGAATGGTAATGTGCAAAATGCATAGGTTCGTGGTTCATTATGAACAAATTTTTTTGCTATTGGAGCATGTCGATGTATCCAATAGGTTAGGGATATCCTAACCAATGCTGCTCAAGGAAAGGAGCAGGAAGATCCCAGTATGGAGTAGATTGCATAAGCAAGGAAGGAGAAAAAGGGGGAGTAATTTTCTCACCCTAAAAACTATTAATTATTTAACAAAGTTGTAAGCCTTGGAAGAGAAGTTGTGGGAACAAGTACAACTGGAAAAAGGGAGAATGAATAAATAAGCATATTTAAATGAATAGGCTTTGTCAAACCGTCTTAAAAAAAGGCAGTTAGGCCCTGGAAAATAACTCAGTTGGACTGAAATTCCAGGGCTGTGTAAATGGAGTTGGATGAGGGAAGAGTTCCTTGACCCCTTCCTTGTTTTTTATTTTATTTCTCTGGTATGAGAGATTGATTTACTAATAAAAGTAAATGTTTTGATATCATAGTGATGATGGTTGTATGACTGTAGAAACAATTAAGAATTGTTTTTGTTTCTCTCATGGAAACATTAAGGATAATGTGATGAAGTGCATAAATATATGCTAGGACATATGTGAAGAATGTTTTATTGATTTGAATACTATCATACAAGAAATTTTATCTACATGACGACTACTATATTTGTGGTGTATATCATGTGTAGAAAGAAATTGGAGCTGTTGAGAAAGACAATTTCCAATGACGGACAACCTCAAGCAGAGGAAGTCTATGTCGGTCGAGGATGAGTTATAATCCTTGCAAGAAAATGTGTGAGCAAGGAGTACCATAGGTACACTGAAAAAACTAGGGATATTGGGGATAAAGGTGCTCATAGCTAACACATTGCATGAGATGCATTGAGGAAATGCATGTTTTCATAGGAGGGAAAACAATAGATTTCCCATTAAGGAAGGATGACCTTCGAATACTCTACTTGAATTTTAGAGGTGTTAAAGAAAAGAGAAGTTGGGTGGCCATGAGTGTTGTCCCCTTGATTACTAATGAAGAAATAATTCTTTGGGGAATTCAAGATAAAACTTTGAAGTTTTGTATGTGTTGATTTGGGGTCGCGATCACCCTATAGAATGAAGCACAGTCCTACTGCAATGATGAACGTGAATGATTAAACCCTATGGTGAAGAGGTTGGTTGAGATCCAACATACCATGAAAAGGTGCTTTCCATAAGTGTGGAAAAATTAAACCCAATGTAAGGTAAGATTGGGTATGAAGGTAGCCATGAATATTGGCACATGGATTAAATTCGTTTCACAATTAAAATTGCATTGGGAAAATTTAGTGTGTTGAAAGGATGCATACATAAATAATGATATATCCTTTTTCCTTGTACCCTTAAATAGATGAAAATGGCTTGGACTGTTATTCTGCATAGTTTTGAAACTATAATGTGCAGGAAAACTAACAATTTATTTGGTTGGGGAATGTTGAAATTGTAGGAAGAAAAAGGGTCTTGGATATGGCAGCGTTGTAATCCCATAAGGAAGACCAATTTCCTGCTGAGCTAAACTGCTATGGGAAGGAAAGTCCCATACTTGTGAATCTGGTTCCTGTGTGGAACAAATCTGAAAATAAATGTAGAATTTGGAAATATGTGGGTGACAGATTTGAAAGAGGTACATGACCATGCAAATTCCCTCTAGCGTGGATTTTGTCTCCCTGCAGAATGACAGGGAGACAATAAAATTCTCCAAACATTCATTTCTTTCTAACACTCAATATGCTAAATGATTTTCTCCTATCATTTCCCCCGCATTCTTACACGACCAAAAGGCTCAGGTGCAATGCCTCCTTCCCAACGATGATTTCCTTCCCACTACCATAACGCTCAAATGGATAGATGATTTTCCTAACTGTGGAAGTGGTTTAATTTTTATCTCCCCTATCAAGCATTTCTCTGTGTGGCCAAAACTGATCCATTCTCCCCTTCAAGGCATGATTGAAGGCGAGATTTTATCCTCTCTTCTTGCAAGAATATGTTACCTTCTCCGCCAATAGTTCATCTACCTTAATTAGGAGAATTGGTAGATCGATCTATTGATCAAGGTCAAGTCATAAAGAATATCCCTATAAACTTGGGCTCGATGGAAACATCCACAAATTAAACCAAATTTTTACCTTATTTTTAAGTCGAAGGCATTCTTTTAAACAAATTTCTACCTTATTTTTAAGCCGAAGGAATTCTTTTTAAGGGGAGGTTTAGGTTCCCCTCAATATTTCCTCGTCTATCCTCCTCCAGCTAAAAATTGTCGTCTATCCAATTTGTTAACCCATAGAATGTTTTCATGTGTATTTTTCATCCCTGGTTTTCCAAAACCCTGCCACTTGTTTTCTCCATAACCGCCTTTGCATATATTTCATCACTGCCTCTTTTCCCTCTTAGTTTATACTTCTTTTTCATTCAAGATACCAGAAAAAGAAATGGTGGCCAGACGATTCCCGTTAAGACTTTACAATTTGGCAGTTGTGTTTAAGTTTAATTGGTACAATGGGTGTGGATAATTGAGGGCTTCTTCTCTTAGTCTGTACTTCTTTTTGATCTTAGTCTGTACTTCTTTTTCATTCAAGATACCAGGAAAAGAAATGGCAGCTAGGCGATGCCCGTTAACGCTTTACAATTGGAAACTGTGTTTAAGTTGAATTGGTACAATGTGTGTGGATAATTGGGGGCTTATGCAAATAAAGTGAGGTCATGGGGGTTGAACTTGTGAACACTTGGTTTCTCCTCGGACTTCTATGGGAAATTTCTAAATCTATGGAATCTAATTTTGACTTGAAATTTTCTTTTGCATAAGGAAAATACGAATTTAAGGATTATACAGTAAACACATTGAATCCTTGATTATGGTTTTAGAAAACACATTTCCTTCATTATGGTTTCTCTTTTTGTAACAACCCAATTTGATTTTTATTGATCATAGTTTGCTAAATTAAATTAAATTAATTATTAAAATAAATACATTTGAATCTTTTACTATGTTATTATTTAATGGTAGGTGAGGGAATTAATGAGGGGATAAGGCAGTTGGGAATTGAATGAGGGAGGGGGATTCAAGAGAGGGGAGGGGACTTGGAAGGGGGTCCTTTATTTTTTGAAAACACAAGCCAAAGAAGAATATAAGGGGAGGAGATTGCAAGGGAGAAGATTGTTTTGGGGGAGTTTTACAGGGGCACTGTTGTTGTTGGGAACTTTGGGCTCGAGGGCCAGGAAACCACAAGGATTCCTAGAGCTAGGGAGATGAAGAGGTTGTTCCTAGTTGGATGGGAGGTAAATATTCATTTTTTGGAAATTTTGTCAAGAACAAGAGAAAAGGAGCAGGGGGCTAAATCAACCAGAACCTGCAGGTCAAGGTATGTATTTTACTAGCTGATATGTCGTATTTATGATGTTGTTATTATGCTATCTGTTTAGTAGTTTTTCATGGTATAAATAAAATCCTGAACTAAATTGCACTCATTACAATAGGAGACAATTATTTTTTTGAGTCCCTGAAAAAGAAGGCCTTACAAATGGTATCAGAGTAGAGGGGGATTCAACTTGTATGTTTGTTGCGTTGGGAGGTATGAGTGATGGAATTAGGTGCTTTGATAACCCAAAATTCATGGTGCATGGTTATGGCTTGTGGGCTCCGTCCCTCGACTCCTCACACTTGGGCTCGAGCTCAAATATGACTTGTTGAGCACTCACCATGCAAATTGTGTGTTTCCTCCTTGGCGCCTTGTGAATGGGTGCTATTTCATAACTTAGTTTCATTTATGGTATGGAAACTAATGACATGGGGTTTGGATAATAAGAGTCCAATTTCTCTTTTAATATTTATATATACATATATTTCTATTTTTATATACACATATACATATATGGGAACTAATGACTTGGGGTTGCGGATGCCTTGAGTAAGAGACCACGTGTCTTCTCCTTGGTACCCTTAAAATTTAATTTAAGGGAGCGAGTGTTGGGACAACTTCTTGGAAATAGTTGGTATTTAAAGGTTACTTCAACCCTCCATAGTGGGAGGCAATTATATCCAAAGTATGAAAGATATATCCTGGAAGAAGATGGATTATTAAGATATCAGGAAATGATGTACATCCCTGAGGGTGGGGATATTCAAAGCATCATACTCAAGGAATCCCATAGAGAACTGTATTGTGCACATCCGGGTCACTAGTACATTTGGGTCAAATTTCAATGGCGCGTTCGACACAATTGCCACTTTATATTGTCAGGAGAACAAAAACAACAGACCCCCTCAAACGTCGTTTCACATGAATTCTCTTTTCCAATGCCCTAACTATCGTCTATATTGCGACATTTCATGTGAACATGTGCCATCTTATATTTGACTGTCCAAACCCCATATAGTCGTCGCTACAGTAACATCATAGACATTGGAATTCCGATGTCCCATTTCATCGATCTCCACTATGTGTGTTCTATGGGAGCGATGTTCCTAGACGTAGGGTAACGTATCTCCACCGACGGTAAGAGGATCATATCCAACATGTTTTCTATGGGAGCGATGTCTCCAAGCGTCGTTATACCAACATAGGGAAAAATCTCTCCACCGACGATAAAAGGATCATCTCCGACATGTTTGCTATGGGAGTGATGTCTCCAAGCATCGTAAGACCGATGTAGGAAATGGTGGAAACACCCATGGTAATAGGATCGTCTCCGACATTTTTTCTATGGGAGCGATGCTCCAAGACGTTAGAATAGTGACAACATGTAGGGTATTTAAAAAAAAAATGTCAATTCCATTTATACAAGACTATTTCCCATGACAACATTACATTCAAATCCAATTTTTATTCCATGACCATGGCTCTAAAGGTTCTTCGTTGATAACATTCATAACATTATTCACTTGTCAAAAGGATAACCTTTGATAACATTCATAACATTATGCATTAATTCTTATCCATGTTTTCTCTAAATGCTCATTCTGCTTGACAATTAGAAGTTGGATGTCACCTTGACTCTCCTCTATTCTAGAGTCATACATTTATTTTGTTGTATGTAAAGGGAATAACCATGGATGCAAGATGTTGCATGCATTATGTTTGATTATGGTGTTGGAATATTTTATTTGGTTCTTATCAAGGCTCATGTCATTGACAAGTTGAGGAACCTCACAAAGTCACCATGGAGTAAGTGCTTGCTACATTTAATTCCAAACAATGGTTTACTAATGTATCTGAACCAACAATAATTGATTTACATTTCTATAAGACCATTGCCGACAACAACATTAAATTCAAATCCTATTTTTGTTGGATAACCATGTATCTAATTATCTTTTTCCAGAGCTAATTAATCTAGAAATGTGGGCATCACACTAACCACGGTGATTGAGTTGGATTTTATTCCTAGCATAACCTACATTTCATTAAAGAATGTTGTGATTTCATGGGAATGGTGAGTCTATGAATAACCAACAATGTTTTCATTCCATGGATATGCTTACCTTTTTCCAAAGCTAATAAATATGCACATGTAGACAAAACACCAACCGTGGTGATTTAGTTGGATTTTATGCCTAGGACATGTGTTTTGTTGAATAATGTCAGGGCTTCATGGGGACCTAATGATTGCATTCCAATCAAATAATGATAAGGCCTCACGACGATGGAAAATATGTGAATAACCAATAATGATTACCACAACATCTAGTTTAGGTATTATTTTGAAAAATTAGTGGGAAGTGTTAGAATATGATGGATGTGCTCATTTAACCATAGAAAATATCACTATTGTCACCCAACCATAGGATGAAGCCACCCCTAAGCACCTTAACCTTGATAGGGAATCATTCTAGAAGAAAACCCTAGGCTAGATAGCCAAACAAAGGGTGGCGCATCTTTCTCCAAGAATAACACACCAAGAAAGAGTAACAAGATATGATCAGAGAGTCCAAACCATAACCAAGAGATAGTCCAAGACAAAACCAAAATCTGCTAGTTGCAGCAGCTGCAATGACAACTCTCCTCCAAACTTGCACACAAACTGGCCAACTGCAGTGCGCACACGTGTTGCTTCTTTAGTTCTGAGAATACTGGCCTCCTGTATTTATACTAATTCTGGCAAACTTCCCGAGCCGACTTCTCATTCTGGGTACTAATTATTTTGTGTATAATATTTCCTTTAGACGACTTCTTCTCTTGGAGGATAAAAACCTAATACAAGTCATTCTCTTGAGCCGACTTGTCTTCTAGGGTTCTTAACCAATTAATTAGGGTTTCTTCTTGGTTCTCAGAATATTCTATTCTCGTCAGGTTTACACGCGGAGGTAAATACCTCCCGCAGCTACCATAATATCAACACTCCCTCTTAGCTAGGGAGGTATTGAAGGTAATGGTCTTGAGCACAAACATACCATTTACCTGGTAGCATCAACATAGTCATATAGACTAACTCATGATTATATCATGAGCACCATCATCACTATCAGTGTCATCAGCTACATCATCTCTCAAAACCATACTCCATATGAGTAATGATGTTGGATAAGTCACTCACTCCATAGAGTGACATAAGAGCCATTCTTCTAATCTAGACATATGTCCTAGAAGAATAAATGTCCTGGGCCATTTTTCGTCTGGGGAATATCTATCCATTGATCATCCATCTAGCTAATAATCATTTCCAACACTACTGATAGTTTTCAGGGCAATCATAACAATGTCATTCGATAGAACAAAACTGTGTCTATCCATAGTATTACACAACTACAATCCAGTGGTACACTACCACACCAAGTTGCACACAGATACTTGATCAGTGACATGTAGTCACAATCAATGGAACACATCCACCACAGTAGTATACATCTAATTTCTGGAGACATACAGTCTCCATAAAGATCATATCATCAACTTTCACATAAAACATTGTTATGATATAAATTGAATCATCTGGGCCATTCTTCCACCCACATCTGTGAGATCTGGAAGAGCATCTTCCCTTAGAGGGTAAAACATCAATGATGATATATATGGACTATTATTCTCAATAAAGGAAGAATAACTATCCCGATTTTTGAGCCTGGACCATTCACCTATCTAGGCCATTCCTCCGACACTAAACAAAGTGCAACCTGGAGTGAATGGATCTGGCCTAGGGAATGCTTGTCCCTGATTGTTGAACCTGGACCATTCACCTATCTAGTCCAACCCTCTGGCACTAAAAAAAGTGCAACCTGGAGAGAATAAATCCACCCTAGGGAATGACTGTCCAAACCATTTCCTAAGGAAATGGTTGTCGTGAACCAACCTCCAAAATGGACCATTCTTCGAAACTTGTCACAACTGTGAGATTCGAAAGAATGATTTTCCGATGAGGAAGACCAATCTTCTTGACCACTACTAATAGTGACCATCAATAAGAGAGACTGTCCTAGACCATTCCCCATGTTAACCACAAGGGGAATCGTTGTCTATGGTACATCAACAATCCATCGAACCATTTTCATTACGAAAATGACCGTTCGATCTGGACCATTTTCCGAACTGGAAA
>SNQJ01S0060194.1:23337-33718 GCA_010110895.2 Picea sitchensis
ATGACCGTTCGATCTGGACCATTTTCCGAACTGGAAAATGCCTGTTCGTCAAAATTCTCAAACCACTTTCCAAACTTGAAAGGAACTTCTCATCCTGGACCATTTTTTGAACTGAAAAATGATTGTCCATAAATCAGTGCTCCCAACCAACCTGGGAGTCATATCTTCCTTTTTCAATAAGGAAGTCGTCTCCATGAGCTCCATCTTGAGTATGCAAACTCTTTCATTTTGGACAGAGTCTTTACCAAAATATCTGCTTATCTGCTCATCTGTGGAGATATATTGGTGAACCACTTTCTCTTTTCTGGACTTCATCACGGAGAATGTAGTGCTTGATCTCAATGTATTTTGGTATTTATGGAACACTAGTTTTCTCTGAAGGCTTCATATAGCTATGATCATTATAGTATATCATTGTTGGATTCACCTTCTATTTCCTGCTAGCTCATAACATTGTGGAAAGGGTCAAACTAGAACATATCCAAGTGGTACTTCTTCTACCATCATGAGAAATTTTTCATGGATTGACAATCCATCATCCTTGAGTTCTGAGTAACCATTCTGATATAATATCTCTGTTATAGAAGGTTTTTCACCACGCTTATGCTGTGCATTGAAGGTTCTCCACCAAGTTGTCTTCTTCCATCTGCATACAAAGGTCTCTTCTTGGTACACCTCAAAGCCTTGATGTTGTTCTACATACATTGTTTGTTCAATTATTCTGGATAAAAATATTTGCATTCATTTGATGTAAACTCCAAACCATGGATATTGCGGCCGATATAATGGCTCATGTAAAGGTATGTCTGGTTTACTGGAACAAACAATCATCATAGTCTTCTCCCTCCATCTGGGAGAACCTCTAGTTCTAGATCTCACAATTCTTTCATTCATAAGTCTTCCATACACTGTTCTTTATCACAACTTCTAGTTCCTCTGCTTGATTGATTTTAGTAAGTTCATATCAGGTTGGTAGTCTTGTGATTCTCGATACAATGATTGGTTGTTATGGATTTTCTTTCTTTCTTGGAATATTCATGTTCTTCCTCATGTTTCTCTTTAGCTCTTGGGTCCATGGAGTTTTCTATAGATTCCATGCCTTGAATATTCCACTTCTTTCTTTCATCATAGGATCATGGATGTGGATGGACAACCATGGATACTTTAAGGCTTCTTTTAGAAGAAGGCTTCTTCTAAAGTCAAACTGAACATGTAATTATTTTCATGGCTACTACCGTGGATATAGACTCCATCATTATCCATGGATCATAGGATTATCTCCCTCCTAATCCCTGCTTCATGTATGAATGCATTCTCTTATTTTGGAAATATAATCGACTCCCTCCATATAACAGAGTCCATGCTTCTGTATGCATTCTTATTGACTTCTGAAAAGTGTCATAAGTCTTTCTCCAATTTCCTTTTGATTGCTGACTTCTTTTTGTCTTTACTTCTTCTAGGTTTCTTCAAGATTGATTCTGATTTCGGCTTATCTTGTAGCTATTAATTATGTAATAACTTCCACATGAATTGTTACCAGTGGTTGTTGATGTATTTCATCCTTTCATGTGTATTGTAGTTTATTTTGATAGGAATCCTTATCTTGTTGTTCTTCCATAGGTATATATTTTCTTTGAACATCTTATAGATATGAAAAATATGTACATAAAACATGGTATATACAAGAACTATGAAGAGTATTGTTACCTTGTCTTAGAAGAAGAAGTATTTTTTGTCCTGCTTGGATTTCTTTGAGGGTTCCCTTTCTTCGACAACTGATGCTTTGTGTGTTTCCTTCCTTTTATTTAACTCGGGACAATGATTCTTGTAGTGACCATACTTTCGACAATTGAAGAATTGTATTCTTGACATATCTATCTCTTGATTTGGTTTCTTCCTGGAGCCAAACTTATTTTTATTCCTGAAATCTTTGAACCTTGTTGTGAAGGCTTGATCATCGTACTTATTTTTGGGTTTTTCTTTTGTACTGATCCTTGATTCTTCTTGTGCACAACAATTCCAAAGTTCTTCAAATGTAGGACACCTTCCTTGTGTTCATGCTTGCAACAAATGCAGCCCATGTCTTGGGAATTCCATTGAGTACTATGTTTACCTGTTCCTTATCTGAAATGATCTCTTCAATAGCTTGTAGTTGATCTCTTAACTGAGAGATTATTAGAAAGTATGATGTTATGCTATCATCATCATTCATCTTCATGTCACAAAGCTCATTCTTCAGACTTATTACTTATCCAATGTTTCTGACTGAGAAGAGGTTTGTTAGGGAATTGTATCTTCTTGGATGAGTCAAGATGGGAGATGTAGGGTATCAAGTGGTATTTTATAGAATCCACTATGATACTCATGGAATTGATGTCATTGTCTTTGAACTTCTCCAAAACTGCAATGTTCTGAGGTTCCTTCTCTATCTTTCGTTTCACGTTATCCAACACTTTATTCTTGGAAAGGATGAGATCAATCCTTTTATTCCATGCTCTGAAGTTAGAATCCCCATCTAACTTGTTTTCGGACTTCATAGAGTAATTCATGGTTTATTTGACTTGGTCAACCCTATATTTGACCAAAAAATCAACCTTGATGTCTTAGCTTGTTGAGAGTAACATGAGATGCACTAGGCAAGGGTGAACTATTCTATCCAAAAATTAGGTCAATCCCTTCACTTAAGGTGCCTCAACGAGAGGATTAAGTTTTCTGCAACTGCACCTGCTAGTAACCCTAGAGGCAGTACTTTGGTAACTTCTCCTACTAGAAACCCTAGCGGTAATTCTTCAACAAGATTAGTATCCTTATGGCTATGCTCTCTTCCAGTGGTTAGACTGAATGAAGGAGGTGTGGACCCATAACCTGTTAGAATATGATGGATGTGATCATTTAACCATAGACAATATCATTATTTTCACCCAACCATAGGCTGAATCCACCCCCAAGCACCTTAACCTTGACATGGAATCATTCTGGAAGTAAACCCTAGGCTAGATAGCAAAAAAAAGGGTGGTGCATCTTTCTCCAAGAATAATGCACCAAGTAAGAGTAACAAGAGCTGATTAGAGACTCCAAACCATAACCAAGAGATAGTCCAAGACAAAACTGAAATCTGCTAGTTGAAGCAGCTGCAACAACAAATCTCCTCTATACTTGTGCACAAACTAGCCAACTGCAGTGCACACAAGTGTTGTTTCTATAGTTCTGAGAATACTAGACAGAATGAAGAATGACCTCCTGTATTTATACTAATTCTGGTAGATTGCCTGGGCCGACTTCTCATTCTGGGTTCTAATTCTTTAGTATATAATATTTCCTTTATCTGACTTCTTCTCTTAGAGGCTAATAACCTAATGCAAGTCATTCTCTTGAGCCAACTTGTCTTCTAGGGTTATTAACCAATTAATTAGGGTTTATTCTTGCTTCCTGGAATATTCTATTCTCATCAGGTTTACACGTGGAGGTAAATACCTCCTGCAGCTACCATAATATCAACAAGAAATGCTAAACCCCCACATGCACTTCTTACTTTTTTCTAGAGCCAAATTCCATAATAAATGCACTTCATATTTCTTAACCATGGATGTAAGATTCCATGACTATCAATTTAGATAATATATAGTATAAAAAAATTTATTCTCATGTTGGAACCTTGTATTTGGTTTATAGAAAGGCCCATGTCATTGACAAGTCTAGGAACCCTCGCCAAGTTACTGACTAAGTATTTTCCGCATTTCATTTTTAACAAGTGTTTATTAATTCTATCCCAACCAACAATGATTGAATTGCATTTATACATTACAATTGCCCATAATAATATTACATGCCAATCCAATTTGTATTTCATAACCATATATCTACTTACCTTGGTATATAGCCAATAAATATGCACATGTAGACAAAACATTGACCACAATGTTTGAGTTGGGTTTTATGCCCATGACAACTTGCATTTTGTTGAATAATGTTAAGGCTTCATGGGGATGGTGACTTTGTAAATAACCAATAATTATTTCATTCCAAGGATCAACGTATTTGGTTCCAAGGCCAATAAATATGCAATAGAACACTAACCATGATGATTGAGTTGGGTTTTATGCCTAGGACATGCATTTCATTGAAGAATGTCAAGGATTTGGGACCCAATGATTCCATTGCAATTGAAGAATGTTAAGTCTTAATAGGGATTTCCAATCTGGGAATAACTTGCAATGATGGCAATCCATGACCCAACATCCGATTTAGGCATCCTGTGAACAATTAGTGGGAAGTGCTAAAATCCACACATGAACTTGTTACCTTGTTCTAAATCCAAATTCCATAACCAAATACAAATGTTATAGCATAACCATGGATGTAAGATTCCATCATTATTAATTTAGATCAGATATAGTGGAAATAGTTTTGATTATGGTGTTAAATATTACATTTGGTTCTTAGCATGAATCATGTCAATGATGAGTCGAGGAACCTCACCAAGTCAACATGGATTAAGTGCTTGCTACATATCAATCCTAATAATGGTTTACTAATTCTATAATAATTATTAATTATTGCATTGCATTTCTACAAGATCACTACCCACAACAACATTACATTTAAATCCAATTGTTATTGGATAACCATGGATCAATTTATCTTATTCTAGACACAATAAATTTAAACATGTAAGTATAACACTAGCTACAATTAAGTTAGGTTTATGCCTAGGACAACTTGCATTTCATTGAAGAATATCAAAGTTTCATGGGGATTCCTGGCATGGGAATAACTAGCAATCATTGAATTGCATCAACCTACTTACCTTATTCTAGAGCCAATAAATCTACACATGTAGGTAGAACACTAGACAAGATGATTGTATTAGGTTTTCTATCCAAGACTTGCATTTCGTTGAATAATGTCAAGATGTCACGGGGACCCAATGATTGAATTCCAATTTAAGAATGTTAAGGCTTCATGGGAATGGTGAATCTAGTAATAACCAACAATGATTTCATTCCATGACCCAACATACGATTTAGGCATTCCTTTGAACAATCAATGGGAAATTCTAAAATCCCCACATGAACTTCTTGTCTTGTTCCAAAGTGAAATTACATAACAAAAATGCACTTATTATTGCACAACCATGGATGCTATATTCTATGAGCATTAGTTTAGATGGGATATAGTGAAGAGTATTTTGATTATGGTGTTGGAATCTTGTATTTGGTTCCCAACAAGGCTCATGCCATTAACAAGTTGAGGAACCTCTCCAAGTCACCGTGGAATAAGTCCTGGATGCATTGAATTCCCAACAAGGGTTTACTAATTCTATTGCAAATAGCAATGATTGTATTCTATTTCTAGAAGACATTGCCCATAGTAAAATTATTTTCAAATCCATTTTTTATCGCCTAGCCATGGGTTTTCTTACCTTGTTCTAGAGTCAATAAATTTGCACATGTAGACATATCACTAACCATAGAGATTGAGTTGGGTTTTATTCCTAGAAAATTTGGATTTCACTAAGAATTCCAACACTTCACTAGGATGGTGAATCTAGGAATAACCAAAAATTATTAAATTTGTGAAAAAACGAGGGCTTTGTTGCATTTTGGGAGCAGTGCGACCCTTCTGCGTAGTGCAACCCACAGAGCGGTGCTTCTGAGTAAGGTTGGAAAATTCAGTTTTTGAAGGCCTTCTCATTGGTATTTTCTTGAGTTTGATGGTTCATAGAAAGTAGACACGTGGGGCTACTTGACATAGTTTCTATAATTCAAAATGGAATTATAAAAGTTTGCCAAAAACAACTTTAAACTGGCGTGCCGCTTCTGTAGTTTTGGACATTGTGCTTTTGTCAAACTCTCAAATTTTTAAATTTTTCCTGTTTTGGTCGAAGTCAAAGTTAGTAGCTCGAATTGTAAGAGGTCATATGATGTAATTGAGTCAAATAAGGATGGTCATAGTCATTTATTGCGTAAATTTGGATGAGGGTGATTACATTAAAGAGGTCAAAGGTCAGTTGAGACAAATTTGGGAATTAGTTCAACCTCCCAGATTTTGTGTTTTTGTTGTAGATATTTTAGGAAACTAATCCTAATCTGNGGTAGTATGTTTTTCAAGCTTTGGAAGTCATTGTAGTGGATTTTTGCAGAAGCTTAATACAGATTGCATCAAGTTCTTACAGGGATTCTTGTGTTGGAGTTTGTGTCCATGTGTTTTCTTTTTCTATGTAAATTATCTTCATCCCATGTTTTTATTATGCTAAATCTATCTCAATTGTTGAAACATAATTCATTTCATGCTCTGTTTTGTAGGATTTGGAAATTAATTGTTTCAGTGTTCCTGTAGGTGAATTCACATTACAGTGCTCACTTACCCTCTACCTTTGTTTTCTTCAATCATCACACTACAACGATATTCAATTGGACATACATTTCCAGCTACCTTGCCCCTGTTTGACCTCTGCAACTTATCTTTAAGATTGATTATTCTAGTTTCCTGGTTTTCAAACCCATTGTCCAGCAAAACCCCCATTTTATTAGAAATAATCCTCACTGTACTCAATAACTTGCCTAAGATAATTGTTTTTTAGTCATCTCATTGAGGTTGACCAATTGAGATAGCCCTCTCTGGTTGGTAGGGCTAGATACAGACCAAAATGTTGGTTTGAGGTTACCTTTTCTAGTTTCCTTCACAACCTTGGGAGATCTGACAAAGAGATAACAATTGGAAAAAAGATGTCATTTCCTGAGCCCATCATCTCCCCTCAACCAAAAGTGTTTCATGTCCTCATGCAACCTACTATTCTTGTTCAAGAGAACTGAATTGAGGATCTTCACAATTGAAGGATAGATGCCCAAATTCATTTGCACCATAAAATCCAAGTGCTCTATTTACTTGAGTCCATTGCATAACTTCTTCTCATTCTGCCTACTTGATGGGTGACTTGTAAAACCTAATAGGACACCAAAGAAGGGGAAAGTGAAATCCAAGTCCAAGCCACCTAACATCATGTATTATTATAGAGTTTATATAAAATGTTTCTTTGTTGAGGGATCAAATGAAATATGGATAACCCACAAGTTTCCTATTCCTCAAGTAATTAGGGAGTTGTTCCCATATGTCATGGGAAATCAACAATTCTTTCAAGGAATGTTTGTTAACAATTTCTTGGTGATTAGAGATATCGTATATGTGATGGTATCTAATGATTGTATAGTCTCCAAGGTATCGTAACAACCTCTGGTAATAAACTATTATAACTTATGGTAGGGGATACTAATACCAAATGATCAATCTTGAACCAACATCCCACTATTGATACCAACATTCCATTTAGGCATATTTTGAACAATTAGTGGGCAATGCTAAAATCCCCACATGAACTTCTTACCTTGTTCCAAAGCCAAATTCCATAACCAAATACAAATGTTATAGCATAACCACAGATGTAATATTCCATCAATATTAATTTAGATCAGATATAGTGGAAAGAGTTTTGATTATGGTGTTAAATCTTAAATTTGGTTCTTAGCATGAATCATGTCAATGATGAGTCGAGGAACCTCACCAAGTCAATAAATTCTTATTGCCTAGCCATGGGTTTTCTTACCTTGTTCTAGAGTCAATAAATTTGCACATGTAGACATATCACTAACCACACATATTGAGTTGGGTTTTATTCCTAGACAATTTGGATTTCACTAAGAATTCCAACACTTCACTAGGATGGTGAATCTAGGAATAACCAACAATTATTAAATTTGTGAAAAAACGAGAGTTTTGTTGCATTTTGGGAGTAGTGCAACCCACGGTGTGACCCTTGGAGGTAGGATTTGAGTTTTGCATCTATTTTTATACCCTTGGAGGTAAGATCTGATTTTTGCATCTATTTGTATACTCAATGTAATCAAAATGGGGGGGATAGTATTGTTTTGACTATTTGGAATCCATTGTAGCGTATTTTTGCAGAAGCTTAATACAGATTGCAACAAGTTTTTACATGGATTCTTGTGTTGGAGTTTGTGTCCATGTGTTTTATTTTTATATGTAAATTATCGTCATCCCATGTTTTTCTTATGCTAAAAATATCTCAATTGTTGAAACATAATTCATTTCATGCTTTGTTTTGTAGGATTTGGCAATTAATTGTTTCAGTGTTCTTGTAGGTTAATTCACATTATAGTGCTTACTTACCCTCTACCTTTGTTTTCCTCAATCATCACACTACAACAATATTCAATTGGACATACATTTCTAGCTACCTTGCCCCTGTTTGACCTCTGCAACTGATATTTAAGAGTGATAATTCTAGTTTCCTGGTTTTCAAATCCATTGTCCAACAAAACCCCCACTTTATTATAAACAATCCTCATTGTACCCAATACCTAGCCTAACATTACTATTTTTTAGTCATATCATTGAGGTTGACCAATTTAGAGAGCCCTCTTTGGTTGGTAGGGCTAGATACCGACCAAAAGATTGGTTTGAGGTTACCTTTGCAAGTTTCCTTCACAACCTTGGGAGATATGACAGAGAGGGAACATGTGGAAAAAAGATGTCATTTCCTGAGCCCATCATATTTCCTCAACCAAAAGTGTTGCATGTCCTCATGCAACCTACTATTCTTGTTCAAGAGCACCAGAGTGAAGATCTTCCCAATTGAAGGCTAGATGCCCAAATTCATTTGCACCATAAAATCCAAGTGCTCTGTCTACTTGAGTCCATTGCACAAATTCTTCTCATTCTGCCTACTTGATGGGTGACTTGTAAAACCTAATACGACACCAAAAAAGGGGAAAGTGAAATCCAAGGCCAAGCCACCTAACATCATGTATTATTATAGAGTTTATATAAAAGGTTTCTTTGTTGAGGGATCAAATGAAATATGGATAACCCACAAGTTTCCTATTCCTCAAGTAATTAGGGAGTTATTCCCATATGTCATAGGAAATCAACAATGATTTCAAGGAATATTTTTTGACAATTTCTTGGTAATTAGAGATATCGTATATTTGATTGTATCTAATGATTGCATAGTCTCCAAGGTATTATAACAACCTCTAGTAATAAACTATTATAACCGATGGTAGGGGATATTGATACCAAATTATCAATCTTGAACCAACATCCCACTACTGATACCAACATCCCATTTAGTCATCTTTTGAAAAATTAATGGGCAATGCTAAAATCCCCACATGAACTTCTTACCTTGTTCCAAAGCCAAATTCCATAACCAAATACAAATGTTATAGCATAAACAAAGATGTAAGATTCCCTCAGTATTAATTTAGATCAAATATAGTGGAAAGAGTTTTGATTATGGTGTTAAATCTTACATTTGGTTCTTAGCATGAATCATGTCAATGATGAGTCTAGGAACCTCACCAAGTCAGTAAATTGTTATTTCCTAGCCATGGGTTTTCTTACCTTGTTCTAGAGTCAATAAATTTCCACATGTAGACATATCACTAACCACAAAGATTGAGTTGGGTTTTATTCCTAGACAATTTGGATTTCACTAAGAATTCCAACACGTCACTAGGATGGTGAATCTAGGAATAGCCAACAATTATTAAATTTGTGAAAAAAACAAGGGTTTTGTTGCATTTTTGGAGCAGTGCGACCCTTGGAGGTAGGATCTGATTTTTGCATCTATTTGTATACCCTTGGAGGCAGGATCTGATTTTTCCATCTATTTGTATACTCAATGTAATAAAAAGGGGGGGGGGCTAGAATTGTTTTGAAGCTTTGGACGCCATTGTAGTAGATTTTTGCAGAATCTTAATACAAATTGCAACAAGTTTTTACAAGGATTTTGTGTTGGAGTTTGTGTCCATGTGTTTTCTTTCTCTATGTAAATTATATTCATCCCATGTTTTTCTTAGGCTAAATCTATCTCAATTGTTGAAACATAATTCATTTCATGCTCTATTTTGTAGGATTGTTATAACCCTAAAATGCACCATACAGGTTTACCTGGCATCAGGCCAACTCATGCCTCTTCCTAGCCAAAGCCATGATGAGTAATTCCTCAAAAAACCACTCAAAACAAGCAACCCGCGCCCTAGCTTCTCACTGGGCGTGGGCAACCACTTGCTGTCCTTTTACTGCACGCGGGCATCCGCGGGCTAGCCCAAAACAGCCCGCGAGTACCTAACAAAGCAAAAAATCAGGGAAGTTTCCGCCGAGACACGAGGCTTTTTGTCAGTTAACTAAAACTCTCCGCCATGCATGGCCGAGATTTCGACTAAAACCCTAGCTCTTCCTAGCCTATAAAAGGAGGGGTAGGGGTACTAATCAAAAAAGGAAAAAGGATAGCAAAGAAACTCTGCCAAAATTGCCAAGCCTATTATTGTCCACACCCTTTAGCTTTGCCTTAAGCTTC
>SNQJ01S0060194.1:42352-64850 GCA_010110895.2 Picea sitchensis
GTTTGCTCGAAAAGGGGTTGAGATTTTGGGTAGAAGGTTAAAAGTTAAATCTTAAGGGTCATGATCTGCGTATAAGTTTAGAGCCCTAGCTTATTAGTCCGTAGGGTAGAATACCCCACAACAAGGATTTGGCAATTAATTGTTTCAGTGTTCCTGTAGGTAAATCCATGTTACAATGCTCACTTATCCTCTACCATTGTTTTCCTCAATCATCACACTTCAAGAATAATGTCATGTTTAAGATTTCTTCATTCTTGACGTGCATGATGAGTTTGACAAAGTAGTGAAACACCATGTTTTACCTCCCCTCACAAGTTATGAAATTTTGGATGATGAAATCTACCTCTTTCCAAGGTGAAATAAGCAAGTGCCTTTGAATTCCTTTTCGTATGTTGGGCATATGAGAGGGATTTGTTAGAAATTGAAGCTAACTATCTACTGGTAGCTTCAAATTCTTTAACCAACTTCCACCTTGCAAGGGGATCCCTATGGATCAACTAATGAAGTCTTCAATTACAATTAGGGTAAGTTGTTGAACTAATGCCCTCCTACTGTTGAAGGTTTTAGCAAATTCCAATCCAATTCCTAGGTCCTAGCCTTGTAAGCTCTCGAAAAGTGAAAACCAAAATGCTTTTGAAAATATTTTCATTACCTATGGGTTGGCTACAATTATCATCGTATCTTCAAGATCAACCCCCTTCACCGATCCTCCGATGGTGGACTATATCCAGAGGTGATTTTGCAGAGGTAAATGGTGCTTAGAGGTAAGTTATTTGGGGTTGAATTGTTGGATTGTAATTAAGTTCTATAAAATGTGAGTAATCATATGAATAAATGAGAGGATTATATAGAAATCAACAAGAGGATGGAGAGAAACAAGTGGCGTGACATTGAAATTGATTGCAATCAATAACAATCAATTTCAATCTCTTTACACATGTTCCTGTCACATCTCATGAACTTAGCAATTTTCCTAAATTTTGTTTTACCAGATCATAAAGCTAAAAAAATTAAAGATCCATTCATATGGCTAGCTTTAAAGAAGCATTCATATGGCTAGATTCAAAACTTAAAGATCCATATTGATGCATGCATTGGGTTTTTTCATTTCTAGTTGAGGGATATGTTAGAATGTGTTTTAATGTTGTCTAGTGGATTGATGTAATATTGTAACTAGTGTCATAATGATGATCATTATAACATCATTTGTGGGGAACTTATACATGTAACTAAGCTTCACTAGACTTTAGTAACATTGCACATGTGCACACAGAGGTAGTTTTAGGGAGTTATTTTCCTAGTGACCAGCCCCTCATGTAATGGTGACCTGTACTACTAGGTCCTTTTTATCCACCACTTATCCCTTATCTCTTAATGAGATTATTGATTACCTTTATGGTTTGGTGTTTCTTGTTAGAAAAAATAGGATCACATAGAAATAATATAAAAAAGATGCAGAAATAAAATAGATGCCCCTTTATTCCATATTCACTGAACTCATTGGATACATACATCACACAATAGGAGTAAATAAGGATATACATATATTACTAGTCCATGCTATTAGATCATATCTGTATCAATTAAATGGAAATCATTCATGCAATGGTTGTATAACCTCTACTGCCAAATTACGTTGGTTCTAGTAGTAGGTTTACCGTTGAATAGGCATGAATATGGGAAAGCAATATGACTGGTAACATGTAATGGGAACTTATTAGAGAAACAATGCAATCACCTTTCCCATATTCATTAATGTCATTGCCTCAATAATATTGGTATAATATAGGTAATAAGTTAGTTAGTCTTAATCTTCATACTGTATCTTCCTAAGAATGATACCAGTCTAATCATACAGAATCTTCATAATGAGTTCGATAACCTGTAGATACGAGTTATGCTTTGAGTGCCATATCACACAGTTTTCATAACAAGAGATTAGTAATAGAGAGATTAGTATGATTCCAGTCATTTTGTTGTTTAGTGATGTTTGGTATAGGCTAAGAATATAAAGAAGAATGATCACAAGAAGGTGTGAGGAGGCTTCCTAGAGTAGTGTGTCGTTGGTCAAAGTCATAGGAAAATTGTAATTAGAATTAGGAAAACATAGAAACAAATAATGCCTTTTTATTTTTCTGTTCATAAGATCAACATATATGATAACATAAATAAACAAATCTAAATTAAATTCTGAGTATAAACAAAATTTCCGAGTGAAAAGACAAACCTCAAGCTTACCTCCTGATCTAAGAAAGATGTACCTATCAAATGTGTGGATGAAAACCTTTATAATATGCTCAAAAACAGTTTTAGGTTCATGGATCAAACCTCTAAGGTTTGATCTCTATCATAAGGACTTAGGAATAGTTTTTCCAAGCTATAGACCATCACAAGACAACTGCAGCAAACAAAACTCAGATTTGAAAAGATAGTCCAAAAAGGAGGTCGCACCATCATCAAGAGAGAACAACTGATGTAGCTGCAACACATAGGAGAGAGAGGAGTGAGTGAGTGTGAGTGTAATAAAATTCGAGAGGGTAGGGTCTTATTTATAGTTAGGGAGAGGGTTTAGGACAATTTAAAATTATAATTAAATATTGACATTTAATTAATATAAATATTAATTAAAATGTCAATTAATATTAATATTAATTATAAAAACCCTAAACACATATAAAACCCTAATCACATAAATAAAACCCCAATCACATAAAAAAACAAGGGGGTGCCTTTTAAGACAAAGTCAAGGGGGGGTCCATAATGGAAAAACATGTCCACATGAGTCTCATAATGACCTATAAAATTTATTATCACTGCATAAGGGGGTCCATCAACAATGTGGTCATGCCCATATTCATAGGCACTCCTAGGTATCATGGACCATCTCGGGAGAGAGGAAGAGGATCACACATCAACACATCTTGGTATTACACCAGGATCTACCTGGTCAAAGACCAGGTTGCCCCAGAACACATATGGGGGGCCTAGAACACATCTATGGTATTATCCACCAAGGTACACGACTAAGGATCAACCCATGCGTTAGGAAAGGGTTCCCCGGAACACATCCAGGGGCCCTAGAACACATCTAGGGTGTTATATCAACCACCAAGGAATACATCCAAGGATCAATCCAAGCACTGAACAAGGATTCCCTGGAACACATCTAGAGGCCCTAGACACATCTAGGGACTTATATCAACCACCAAGGAACATATCCAAGGATCAATACAATCACTAAGAAAGGATGATCCCTTAGGAACCCTGCCATTTGTATGACATTTTCTTCCCGGAAGGAAGTGAGAAGATGCCAAAAGTTCCCAATGATAGATAGCCATACTACTTAGCTTCCATCTTGTACCAAAGGAGAAAAATTGTATCATTGCATAAAGGAGGACCGTTTGGAGGTGAAGAGATAGTGAGATTGCAATGAACCATTTGGAGGCCCAAACATCATGAGATTGCAATACACCCGAGTTGAAATGACCGTTTGAGGTAGAAATATGTCAAATCGCAATGCACCCTTTGGAGTGTATTGTAATCTCATGATGTTTGGGCCTCCAAACGGTTTATTTCAATCTCTCTATCTCTGGGCCTCCAAACGGTCCTTTCAATTTGGGTGCACTGCAATCTCATAATATATAAGCCTCCAAATGGTCATAATGTTCATTTCAGTAGGTTCCATTCCTCCAAATATATTGTCACCAGAAAGAAACTGCCATTTTTGGCGGCATGTTCGAAGCCATACATTCATGTTAGAATTTATCCATTGGTTAACCATAAACCTACACTGATAGATCCATAATATCTAGAGGACATAATCAAAATATTATACATACCTAAATGGTGATTTTTCAATTTAGCAATCGAACATAACAATTCATAAAACATTAAACATAACTAGAATTGATGGCTATATAAAATTATATGCTGAAAGGAGCAATCACACTTGATCTGATGAATTGGTCGATAATACAGTTGGAATGGTTGGCCCCGCATGTTTCTCTTCAGTTGTATGGCCCTCTGTTAGTCTTTATATTCCCTCAATCGACAAATAAATATCTTAAAGCACCTTCCAAAATCATTAAACCTCCATAAATATCTAAAAAATCAATACAATTAATATTTGTAGTGCATTATTTACTCGAAGATGCATTTTTACGAGAGTCTCAGAACATACCTGAATGAGCTCCTCTTGGTTTTGAGAATAATTTGTTGGAGACACACATCTAATATTTGATCAAACTGCCTCCCTTGATTTGAAGTAGCAACAATGAAGTCAACATTGACTTTGTTGTTTCTCTGTTGGATCGAGGGAGGTTTTATCCAAGATTAAATGGCTCCAATAAATTATTCTCTACTGAACATGGACAACCATGTGAAGGTGGAAGATCTTATGGACCCTCCCCCCCCTCACATCACTCTCAATTCCCCAATACCCAACATATAAATCTATTGAAATATTTATAGCAAAAACAAACATATATACATACCAATATTCACAATTGTTTACAATGAAATAAAATGTTTCCTTGATCCATTTGGAGTGAGTGGAATATGGTGAAAATATATGTTATATTAGATAATTATTAAAATATTCATGTACATCATCATTTAGTACTTTTAACCGACCTCTTCTTCTTAGCTCTATAATTCCTAATCATTTCATCAATATCCACGTCTTCGTTCTCTGGGTGCTCTTCAAAATCGGATTGTGATTGCATCCTATCATGCAGAGCATGCCTAGTCACATGGTACTCATGGTGTAATGGAGGCTACTGTGATGAGGCATCACCTACAAAAGAAAAAAATACAAAATTTAAATGGCTAGTTTTTAAATATCATTGAAATAGTTCAATAATATTAAAAAAAACACCTGTAATGTCATTATTTACCTAGTGCACTGGTAGACAACGTTGGAATGGTTTCCCCTGCATGCTCCTCTTCAACTGTACGAACCTCAAGTACAACATTCTCTACCATTGAGACCGCAAAATTTATAAGGACAATCATAAATGTATAAGTAAAAAAAAATAGAAGTACAAAATGTATAACTACGTAATTATTAAGTATATGATTAAAATACATCCATATTACCATCATGTGCCAGCTCGGTCATAGCACCATCGTGGGGCTGCGACCACGTGGAAAATTGGGACTGAATGGGATCAGATCCATCTTCTATTTGTAAACTATTATCAATGCACTACTCTCTATAACTAGTGTGTTCGTTGACAGTGATGCTCCCCTGATTAAAACAAAGTTGTAAATATTAATAATATCCAACATGACTATATTCTTTTAATAATAAATGCTAACGTGGATTTAATTTTATTTATCTTATCCTGCAAAGTGGTTCTTGGTATCTGCCCCAAGATTTTTCGGTGTTGAACTACCACTTTATAATCGTATTTGTAACCAAGTTGGAGGTCTTCCTCCATGGTTTCAGTACCAAACTCGTCACCCTGCATTGCATAAGAGTATGTATTTTTTTATGTTATTTGCTGCAATTACCTAAAATTTCTAAGGCGATACAAATAAGATATTTAGGTAATTACAATTCGTGAATGCAGCTTCAAGTAGTCACCCTGTGCTAGCATGTGATGGCCACATTTGGAAAGCCTTGATTTTGTGGCCTTTGACGTGTCATTCAACCTATCACCAAAAGTTTCAAGTATGTTAATATATAACACAATTTTATTTACATCTAAAAAAATTGAAGGTATTCAATTGAAATTGTAATTTACCTTTTGGGACTAGAGGGTGATTTTCCTTCATCTGTCATTTTCTTCTCTTTTGCGTCCTCAATGAGGACCTTCCACTCCCTCTCTGGAATCATCAGAGGATGCTCATACCTATCATTTTTTTTCAAGTGCTTCCTATATGTTTCTCACGTATATTTGAAATATTGGCCAGCTGTGGTGGTGGCCAAGGTCTTATTAAATGTATCTACACCAAAAAGGCTTTCTAGATAATCCATCAATTCTTTTTTGAGGTTGGAATTATGGGAATTCCACCTCTCCCGTATGGTGGGCCCAAAAATCGGCAAAGCCTTATTCTCTAAGGACCTGTAAAAATGGTTGTTCCCTACACGCAAAATGATTTTATGATTATTAATTTAAAAACAACAATTTAGATTATTTATATTTGTCTACATAGAGAACATGAAAAAAATAAAATTTTAAAAATTACCTGGGACTTTAACTTGCTTTAATGGAAGCCCTTACTTATTGACCATAAAGGTTCCCTTAAGGGTCTCTGTGCTGGTCACACGTCTTTCTTTAGAAAAATCAACCGTATAGTTTGTCAAATTATCAGCCTCATCTCTGTCACCACCTCTAGATCCTACATGTGTGGACGCTTCCTTGGTGTGCGTGTCATGGCTCCCACCTAATGGTGTGGAAGGTGGAGATCTGAATAGTTGTGTCATGGCATCTATACAAGGGCCTGCATTGGGGCCTTGTGGCCTCTGTGCAACGCCACTACTACGGATACCATGTGTGTCAGTGCCAGTAGGATCCAAAAATTTCTATATAAGAAAGAAAACATATTTTCGTTTAGATAATGTAAAAGTTAAAAATCAAGCTTTCATAATTGATCTTATGACATTAAAATAAAACCACTTGAAACTATGGTTATTACCTTATATGTATTAAGCCTTGTCATAACTTCTTTGATCCTTTCTTCAGCCTCAAGAGTTTGATCTAGAATATCTAACAAGTGAGCTAGTTCCTTGTTTCCTTTATTGATCTTTTTTCAATTAAATGGAAATCATTCATGCAATGGTTGTATAACCTCTACTTCCAAATTACATTGGTTCCAGTAGTAGCTTTACCATTGAATAGGCATGAATATGGGAAAGCAATAGGACTGGTAACATGTAATGGCAACTTATTAGAGAAACAATGCAATCACCTTTCCCATATTCATTGATGTCATTGCCTCAATAATATTGGTATAATACAGGTAATAAGTTAGTTAGTCTTAATATTCATACTATATCTTCCTAAGAATGATACCAGTCTAATCATACAGAAGCTTCATAGTGAGTTCGATAACCTATAGATACGAGTTATGCTTTGAGTGCCATATCACATAGTTTTCATAACAAGAGATTAGTAATAGAGAGATTAGTATGATTCCAGTCATTGTGTTGTTTAGTGATGTTTGGTATAGGCTAAGAATATAAAGAAGAATGATCACAAGAAGGTGTGAGGAGGCTTCCTAGTGTAGTGTGTCATTGGTCAAAGTCATAGGAAAATTGTAATTAGAATTAGGAAAACATAGAAACAAATAATGCCTTTTTATTTTTCTGTTCACAAGATCAACATATATGATAACATAAATAAACAAATCTAAATTAAATTCTGAGTATAAACAAATTTTTCGAGTGAAAAGACAAACCTCAAGCTTACCTCCTGATCTAAGAAAGATGTACCTATCACATATGTGGATGAAAACCTTTATAATATGCTCAGAAATAGTTTTAGGTTCATGGATCAAACCTCTAGGGTTTGATCTCTATCATAAGGACTTAGGAATAGTTTTTCCAAGGTATAGACCATCACAAGACAACTGCAGCAAACAAAACTCAGATCTGAAAATATAGTCCAAAAAGGAGGTCGCACCATCATCAAGAGAGAACAACTGATGTAGCCGCAACACATAGGAGAGTGAGGAGTGAGTGAGTGTGAGTGTAATAAAATTCTAGAGGGTAGGGTCTTATTTATAGTTAGGGAGAGGGTTTAGGACAATTTAAAATTATAATTAAATATTGACATTTAATTAATATAAATATTAATTAAAATGTCAATTAATATTAATATTATTTATAAAAACCTTAAACACATATAAAACCCCAATCACATAAATAAAACCTCAATCACATAAAAAAACAAGGGGGTGCCTTTTAAGACAAAGTCAAGGGGGGGTCCATAATGGAAAAACATGTCCACATGAGTCTCATAATGACCTATAAAATTTATTATCACTGCATAAGGAGGTCCATAAACAATGTGGTCATGCCCATATTCATAGGCACTCCTAGGTCTCATGGACCATCCCGGGAGAGAGGAAGAGGATCACACATCAACACATCTTGGTATTACACCAGCATCTACTTGGTCAAAGACTAGGTTGCCCCATAACACATCTGGGGGCCCTAGAACACATCTATGGTCTTATCCACCAAGGTACATGAACAAGCATCAACCCATGCATTAGGAAAGGTTTCCCTGGAACACATCTAGGGTGTTATATCAACCACCAAGGAACACATCCAAGGATCAATCCAGGCACTAAACAAGGATTCCCTGGAACAAATATAGGGGCCCTAGACACATCTAGGGACTTATATCAACCACCAAGGAACATATCCAAGGATCAATCCAATCACTAAGTAAGGATGATCCCTTAGGAACCCTGCCATTTGTATGACATTTTCTTCCCAGAAGGATGTGAGAAGATGCCAAAAGTTCCCAATGATAGATAGCCATACTACTTAGCTTCCATCTTTTACCAAAGGAGCAAAATTGTATCGTTGCATAAAGGAGGACCGTTTGGAGGCGAAGAGATAGTGAGATTGCAATGAACCGTTTGGAGGCCCAAACATCATGAGATTACCATACACCCGAGTTGAAATGACCATTTGAGGTAGAAATATGTCAGATCGCAATGCACCCTTTGGAGTGTATTACAATCTCATGATGTTTGGGCCTCCAAACGGTTTATTTCAATCTTTCTATCTCTAGTCCTCCAAACAGTCCTTTCAATTTGGGTGCATTGCAATCTCATAATATATAAGCCTCCAAATGGTCATAATGTTCATTGAGACCACAAAATTTATAAGGACAATCATAAATGTATAAGTAAAAAAAAAATAGAAGTACAAAATGTATAACTACATAATTATTAAGTATATAATTAAAATACATCCATATTACCATCATGTTCCAGCTCAATCATAGCACCATCATGGGGCTGTGCCCCCGTGGAAAATTGGGACTGAATGGGATGAGAACCATCTTATGTTTGTAAACTGTTATCAATGCACTACTCTCTAATACTAGTGTGTTCGTTGACAGTGCTGCTCCCCTAATTAAAACAAAGTTGTAAATATTAATAATATCCAACATGACTATATTCTTTTAATAATAAATGTTAACGTGGATTTAATTTTATTTATCTTATCCTGCAAAGTGGTTCTTGGTATCTGCCCGAAGATTTGTTGGTGTTGAACTATCGCTTTATAATCGTATTTGTAACCAAGTTGGAGGTCTTCCTCCATGGTTTCAGTACCAAACTAGTCACCCTGCATTGCATAAGAGTATGTATTTTTTATGTTATTTGCTGCAATTACCTAAAATTTCTAAGGCGATACAAATAAGATATTTAGGTAATTACAATTCGTGAGTGCAGCTTCAAGTAGTCGCCATGTGCTAGCCTGTGATGGCCACATTTGGAAAGCCTTGATTTTGTGGCCTTTGACGTGTCAGTCAACCTATCATCAAAAGTTTCAAGTATGTTAATATATAACACAATTTTATTTACATCTAAAAAAAATTGAAGGTATTCAATTGAAATTGTAATTTACCTTTTGGGACTAGAGGGTGATTTTCCTTCATCTGTCAATTTCTTCTCTCTTGCGTCCTCAATGAGGACCTTCCACTCCCTCTCTGGAATCATCAGAGGACGCTCATACCTATCATTTTGTTTCAAGTGCTTCCTATATGTTTCTCACGTATATTTGAAATATTGGCCAGCTGTGGCGATGGCCAAGGCCTTATTAAATGTATCTACACCAAAAAGGCTTTCTAGATAATCCATCAATTCTTTTTTGAGGTTGGAATTATGGGAATTCCACCTCTCCCATATGGTGGGCCCAAAAGTCATCAAAGCCTTATTCTCCAAAGACCTGCAAAAATCGTTGTTCCCTACACGCAAAATGATTATATGATTATTAATTTAAAAACAACAATTTAGATGATTTATATTTGTCTACATAGAGAACATGAAAAAAATAAAATTTTAAAAATTACCTGGGACTTTAACTTGCTTTAATGGAAGCCATTACTTATTGACCATAAAGGTGCCCTTAAGGGTCTTTGTGTTGGTCACACATCTTGCTTTAGAAAAATCAACCATATAGTTTGTCAAATTATCGGCCTCATCTCTGTCACCACCTCCAGATCCTATATGTGTGGATGCTTCCTTGGTGTGCGTGTCGTGGCTCCCACCTAATGGTGTGGAAGGAGATCTGAATAGTTTTGTCATGGCATCTGTACAAGGGCCTTCATTGGGACCTTGTGGCATATGTGCAATGCCACTACTATGGATACCATGCGTGTCAGTGCCAGCAAGATCCAAAATTTTCTATATAAGAAAGAAAACATTTTTTCGTTTAGATAATGTAAAAGTTAAAAATCAAGCTTTCATAATTGATCTTATGACATTAAAATAAAACCACTTGAAACTATGGTTATTACCTTATATGTATTAAGCCTTGTCATAACGTCTTTGATCCTTTCTTCAACCTCAGAAGTTTGATCTAGAATATCTAACAAGTTAGCTAGTTCCTTGTTTCCTTGATTGATCTTTTTTCTAATTAAAACCATAGGGTCAGGGGATTCATACAAATCCCTTGGCCAAGCGAATCATAATAAACATCATGTCCCGCTGACTACATATTTGACAAAATAAATGATAATTTAGTTATGTAAACAAATAAAATAATTGATCACCACATAAATAAAATGCACATTAAATGCAATTCAAAAATTGTTGTTCATTTACCTGTTATGAGGCTGCTTTTGATTTACCATGATCATCCTGCCACATTATAGTAAAATTAGAACCATGATCATTATCATGAGAAATATATTCAAATTTATGAGAAATTCAAATGTTGATAACAAAAATAGGACACATTGAGTACTAAACAAGCCGAAGCTCTCCATGAAATGTATTAACACCGTAAAGAACATAATGAAAATCATAAAATATGAGATTCATTGCTTACAGGTTGGGTAAGTTAGTATACATACCTCCCCCATAATAGAAACATATGTATCTATTCGATTGAAATTGTAATCAATCAATAACTCTTCCCATGTAGCTATTGATTTTATTGCACACACGAATACATGGTTTCCTTCACGCCCCTCAAATATGCAATTGTGTCTCTTATTTGTGATCGTGGGTCATGTACTGTTTATAAACCCTGCAATATTCCCCATTGCTTTTGGCCTTCCGTCAATGTAGATAATTACTCCTTTATTTTGATCATTATCTTTTAGTTGTATATAATTTGCAACCAAGCCATATCTTCGCATACTTTTTGTATATTGGACTATTTGTATCCAATCTTTGTAGATATAACAAGGTCCGACATACTCCATCAATTCAGTTAATCCATCGTAAAAAACTTTTATGCCATCCATGGAAAATAGCCCCAAACCATGTAATGACGATGGAGCAATCTGGTATATCCTTTCGTTTACACAAAAATCAGTGTTTATTTTAGGAATATCCTTGGGTACCCATTGTTTCACTATATGTTTGTACCTCAAGGGCACCTCAATGTCATCTATTCTCTCATGATCATAAGAACATGATCCCCCTTTCGCAAGAAAAAAATCCATGCATCTATGGAATTTTCTTCTGATCTTGTCACCTCTAGTTGATCTCCGCCTGTTAGACCTACTAGATGTCTCACTTTCCTCTATTCTACCTGAACTCCCCTCACTCAATGAATATAGATATGAAAATACCTATTTTCTTGTATGTCTTATAAAACCATTAATGACAGAAACAGTCAGTCAATCAAGATGTAACACTAGTTCATTACTAGTATCCTATTAGTATCACAATAAGCTCATAATGATTACCATAGTGTTACTCTTTCACAATTGTATTATGATATATTACTATTGGTATACTATCTAGGCATTATAGGGGCATGGTTGGAGTTAAATGACATCAACACCAAGAAATACAAAGCATTTTGAAATATTTTTAGTTTCTTACAAATTCATGTTCTATGACTCTACCTGTCTAGTTTTTTCCATATTTTTTAGCTTTGGACTTGAAATGGTTAGAGTGGGATAAGGGGCACTCATATCATCTAATTTTTTCTAGTGAAAATTTGACCCAAACTCGATAGGAACTATGCAAAAAATTAGATTTTCACTTCTATGTTGGGAATTTTTCTCATGTAACTTTACCCTAAGAGTTTTTGGACAATTTAAAGACAACACAAATCATGGTATTTCTGAAAAAAAAATGAACAAGAAAGGTGGAACTTTAACTCACCAAAAAGACTACCCTTGTCGGAAATATGAATATTATTTCAAATACATGAATATGCCAATACTAGACTACAATGCCTATGTTGAACACTTAAGTGGACCCTAATAACACTGATAACACAAATGGAGGTCATGACTAGGGAAGAGGGAACCGAGGTGGCTAAGGTGGAGGATGTGATTCCTCAACCCAAGGAGAAGAAACGGTAGAAAGGTAAAGGTGGCCTATACATGTTAAAAGGGAGAGAGAAATTGAGAGTAAAGTACATTGTTAAGTAACAAATACAAGATTTTTTATTGATTCGTAACCCATCGATGGCTACAAAATTGTAAAGGATAAGGCATGGGTGTGAGTTATTGACAATGGGATAAGTGATGTTTTTGTTGTTGTCCATTATTGTTGTTGTACATTACCTTGACTCACTCCATCCAAAAAAGGACAAATTTTTTAATTACCTTGACTCAGTCCATCCAAAAAGGAAAAATGGGACAAGCCATTATTCAAAGGCCACGATTACATATTGGTCGGATTAATGGTGATTGGAAATTGCGGCTAAGTGAACATTGCATGGGCTTCATTATGAATTTTTTAATTTTCACAACTCCCAAGGTATCTTCACAACTCTTGAGTTTGTTCACAACTCTCGATGCAATCTTACAACTCTCAAGGCATTGGTCAAAATGACATAGGTAGTTTGGGGATATTCTTCATGCACATGGACCTCTCACTCCATGCCACATTACAAATATTGGAGTGGTCAACTTATTTGCACATTTGGAGGCATGTGTCACATAGTTTGATCGATGTTGGATATTGACGAGAAAACATGCTTCCTAGACAAGACCTTGCTGGCTAAGATTTTTGTGGAAATGAACTTGGGAGATGGATTTCTTGAAGGAATTGATATCCAGGTGGGGAATTGTTCTTATTGTCAGGATATAGACAATGTTAAGATTCCTTTTTGGTTCTCCATCCTTCATATGTATGGTCACCTTAGGTAAAATTTCCCTAAGAAATATACACCCAACAATGAGGAAGAAGTTGAAGACTGAATAAAGGACATTGCCAAGCTCACAATTGATCTCAAAATGATAGCGGGAAGAGCCATAATCCCTCTTCATCAAAAGGTAAGTCTATATCTGTGGATTCTTCTTCTGTTATTATTGAATATATATTAAGATATATAGTTAGAGAACTATGTCATCTGCTCATCATTGAAAGACCTTGAGAAATCCCTAAAATATCCAACATTGAAAGAAAAAATGCATATGATGAATTGGGATGTCATTAAGAATACTAGAACCTAGATGGAAATGAGATTCCATATGGATAAGAATCTTTTGGAAAATATCAATACCTTGTTATATGTTAAAGAATTAGGGTCAAAGGGATGCCTTAAGTTACATGATGCCATAGCGAATATTCTTAGGTAATCCAATTATTAGGGCATATTCTTAGGGCATATGGGAAGGGGAGAAGAAGGTGTAGGAAATCCAATTCTTAGGGATTATTCTTAGGGTGTATGGGTAGGGGAGAAGAAGGCTAGATTTCCATCTTGTGTAAATTACCAAACTTGTAAAAAAAATTACTAATCTTGAATTAGCAATGTAAATTCAAGTGTGCAGAGGTACTCACCATCCTCTCCCTCACCCTTAGTATCGGCATCACTTGATCAAGTGTGTTGGACTGGACTGTCAAAATTCATTGTGTAGGTGTAGGGCCTCCTTATATCCACTATGTGGGGGTTCTCTCCTCCCTCTCGTTGGGCTCGATCGAATGACAGTCGGGTTTAGGGGGTTTTACACCACTACACGGGGTTGTCTCCTCCCTCTCAATGGGCTAGAATGATGGGGTTTCGGGGGGTTTCTCTCTAGTGTTGTTGTGTGGCTCTAGTGTTTCTATGTGTGAATGGGCGCGGTCTCATTATGCAATTGTGTTTCTATGTGTGAATGGGCATGAGCTCATTATGCAATTTGAATTTTTTTTTTTGTTATTTTTTGTTTTTATGTGTTTTTTTTTTTAATTGTTTTTAATATAATTAATATATATCATTTATATATTATTTAATATAATATATATAATTGATATATATATAATAATAATAATAATCTAGGACAAGTGTCAATACCCCGACACATGTTAATATATTATTTCACCAAGAACAAGTGTCAATACCCCACAATCACAAGATTTATATCGCGACACTGGAGTAGAGTCCACATTAGGAACATAGTAGTGGCAAGGTCAATACACTCATAACCCTAGACAAATATCCCATCAAACAATAACAATAATTTTGGTGTAAGGTCTAATGTGTATGGTACTAGGGACAAAGCCAATTGTTGGACAATTATCGATGTTGTTGGGGCGATGTTGCATTTTTTAGAATTCCTTAATGGATAGTGTGAAAATAACACATCCTCGTTGTTGCAAATCCTTGTGATTAGGGAGAAAGTGAAACTACACTCAAAATTATTTTACACTCGTGAAACCCAACTACATGCCAATTTAATTCACACCCATGATGTCTCAGTGGGAAATTACATCCCATTATGGGTTATAGTTGGCCATTGTACCTCCATCCCTCTCAAAATGACTTGAAATGCAATCACATTCCTTGGGAACTTGTCTCATTCATGAGAGAAATCTTCCTCCTCTATGTTGATCCTTTGTCTTATCCATTCCAATGTTGTGCCACCATCGATGGGTTCTCTCTTGAACTAATGGTTATTGTGTTGTTAGATTTGGTGAACTTGTCTTTGGTCATCGAACCTATGGGTGGAAACTCATTTCCACTCATTTGGGTCTCCTAAATAGAAATTACCATGGGGCACTTGTTCTGTCATTTGATGGATGAAACACAACACAATTCACTTAGTTAGCCACCCTATTCCTTCTAACTATTCAATACCATTCTCTCTTGGAAGTTGTATGCATGCAAATAGAGCACACAACTAACCACTATTAATGTTAGTGTTGGATCAAGGGTGGATGTAGCTATCACATCAACCCAAGAACTTGCACCCCTAATGTGGTAATTCCTAATTCCAAACATGGCCACTAAGGCATTAACCCAAAACCACTATTCTAAGCCACCCATATATCCTAATGCACTTAACCCACACAATTGACCAATGTAGCTAATTGATGCACTTAACTCACACAATTGACCAATGTAGCTAATTGATGCACTTAACCAACACACTTAATGTTGGATCATGTTGTCATTGATGCCAAAGGTGTGATTGATTGATGTCAAGTGATTGATTGTTTGATTGATGCCAAAGGATTGATTGATTGATGATTGATGTAATGTAATATGTATTATCCTTGATGAGAATGCATAGATGAAGATGGATCAATGAGTTGTCATTGATATGATGAAGATAGATCAATGGGTTGTCATTGATACATGATGAATATGGATAGATGTGGTTTCATTGGTATATGATGAATTGTTGGAAAAATGTATAGATGACTAATTATTTTCTTATCATGGTTAATAAAGTGTACAAATGGATGAACTCCAAAGTGGTCCCCTAATGGTGAAATCCCTCACGGGAAGACGCTTTGCAGATTGAGTTATCCTAGAAGAGTGGTTGGAGGACCCATGCTTGTATGTGGAATAATGAGATGAAGATCAATGAAGTTGTTGGTGAAACTATCCTATATGGATAGTGCTTGTCATGCCATTTCCAGTGGTATGTGGAATGTCACATAAGTCCTCATGGTTTGAGAGTTATGGCCTTACGAAATTTAAGGACCCCCATATGAAGTCTTGAAGCCCACAAGGTCAAGGAAGTCAAAGTGATTTAAAATAAGAAATCATTATTTAAATGATAAAGTAAAGTGACAAAGTCAAGGTGGATTATTTAAATAATAAAGAGAAGTGACGAAATCAAGAAATATTGTTTAAATGATAAAGTAAGGTGACAAAATCAAGAAGGAATATTTAAATGATAAAGTATTGGAGAACTTTCTATTTATGGAAAGTGGTTAACCCTATAATAAGAAAAATAGGTTAAGTGACCTAGAAATGGGTTAAGTGAACTAGAGGATGAAAGTATAAATAAGATAGCAATGTTCTCTTGCAAAACATCCTTTTTGTGGATCAATGGAGAGCTTCTTATGAGAATATCTTTTGGAGTATTGATCGAGAGCTTCTTGTGAGAGAATTTTTGGTGTGGATCTCATGAGCATGATTGAAGATCTATTATGAGAGAGAGAATATTGGGAGGATCTCATGGACACATTGAAGTTTCGGTAAGTCTGAGATCATGAAGATGAAATTATCGGAATTATAGAAAAACCCTATTTTTTGGTGCGTATGCAGGTTGTCTGTGTATAGGGTGCATATACATGATTTGTCTATGTACAAGGTGCGTATAGTACATGGGCTGTTAGTGTACATGGAGCGTACAGTAGATAAAATCATGGAGATTTTTGGTTGAGCTGATGACAAGCTGTTGAATACTGAAGTAGGTTCTAGATCTACATTCTATGGGCTCACATCTGTCACTGAGACACTGGTGTGGTTACATTATTGTCTTGATGGATACTATTTATTGTTGTGTTGTGAATGCTTAAGGCATTCTTGGCATGGTTTCTATGATGTGGTTTAGTTTGGTTGATGGAGTGAGCAGTACTCTTATGATTCAATTATGAAATGATTGCTATGGTATACTAGTTTCTTATACATGATTGAGTTAACATTCATATTGATTGGTTGTGGAGCATGAGTAAGCTATTGGAGAGCTTGGATGTGTTGTGACTAGATGGTGGTCAGTTTGGACAGTGAGAGACAGAAGAGAATGATCAATTGGTTGCAGAGGATCTGATTTGATCTTGAGAGATCAACCCTAAGAAGATTAGATGATATACGCAGGTTGTAGTACTTCTTGGGCACGTATACACATGGGTTATACTACTAGTATGGCACGTACATACACGTATTTCACTACTGATAGGTCGCGTACTTATTGTAGATTGATATTTGTTGAGAATTGTTACCTCATCTCAGTTGGTGTTGAGTGTGTAAGTTGAGTCTTGCATGATAGAGCTGGTGCTCTTGTAGAGTTGTACTCTATTCAGTTGTTGCTGAAAAAACCCAAGGATTGTAGTCTATAATAAAAATAAAATTGTACATACATCTTGTGTTCTTTGTGTTCCTTGTGGTGATGACTTATTGATGATATATTGATGATATATTTTGTTGATATGTGTTCACATCTAACTGGTTATAAATGAAAACAATGAGTAATGAGTAAATGTTGAATGCTAACTAATGAGTTTTGTGAAAGAGGGAATTTTTGGGAAAAAGATCCCCACACTCATTCGCTCCCCCCTCTAAGTGTGGTAGGTGTGTCCAACACTTAATTTGGTGCCCCATAAATGAACTTCTCCATGATAGAAGGAAAACCCACTTCATTACATTAACATTCCATGTTGCTAACAAATCCATTTTCCATAATATTATATTTGGGTACTAGTAAGGATTAGAATAATTCAAAAGCATACATAGATGCATTATTAAAATGTAGTGGAAACAATTCAACAAATTCTTAATGATTTCAGGGAAACCATGCCCATGTTAAACATTAAGCACATCCACATACACATATCTTGCATGAATACAATGTCGGTGTCATGATGGAGAATATAATAAAATTGCAGAATTATTAAAAGAGAGAGCACTTGTTTTTTTAACAAGAGATGGTCCAAGAAAATCACCACATAAAAACAATTCATTGCCCGACCATAGTCGTGTGGTGTAGATGTCACCCCCAAGTTGGGATATGAGACCACCAAGGTGAAGAAATCATCTACATGGTTACATATCATTCAACCCAACCCATTGCTCTCACAACTCGATGAATTTGTGCACTATAAAGTAGCACATGCACCTCATCCAATGATCAATCAACCATAAATATATCTTCCATGCCATACGCAACACAAGGGAAAATGTTTCCTTTCTCTACTCAACAATCCCTCAAGCATCTTCTTCCTTTTCAGTACCCTCATGTAGGAATAAATAGTCACTGATTTCTTTATGGGAAACCTAGTGGAGTATTTCCTTAGCTCTTAAACAATTAACAAGAAACTATTTCATGGGCATGGGTTTAAAGGTTTTCTAATTTTCCTTGCCTCTATGCTTATCTACAACCATCTATCTCTCTTCCAAGGTTTTCTATTCCATCATTGTTGCATTAGTTTTGGTCATTTCTAAATTTGGATTATTGAGTAACTAAGGGGAATATAGTGTGGGGGTTATGTGAATAATGGTGAGAATGATCACAAGAGAATTTCCATGAGGTAGGAGAATGCATGAATGACTCACACTTATTGAAAATGTTTAAACTCCCTGTTGATGTGGGGTTTTCTTTAATGTTGGAGGATATCAAAGATGTGTCATTGCGACTAAGTGGACATATGTTGGTGAGAACGATGTCATCAATTCATCATCTTCACTCATAGATTCTTCAGAGGATGATGTCATCAACTCATCATTTTTATTACTATTGTCATCGACCCAGTTTTATTATTGTCATCACAGTTCTGAAAATGTCCATAGTTAAAGTTCTCTCATGAGGAAGCCTGCACTTTGAGTAATGAATACCATGTCAGATCAAGATCTACATTCTCTGCATTGAATTACATCACCGGGTTTTAACGAATTCTCATCCCTTGAAACCAAAATCAATCCTGAAACCCAAATCCATCTTTGATGATAATCTAGATAGCCATAATTTAATTCTTTGGATACCCACTATGATGCTTGCAATACTCTCTTGGTAATAAAATAATTGTAGATCTTTTAAAAGCTTCAATCACACCCTTTGTGGTAGACATCATATGGGTTAGGTATGCTATTTACATGTAGCATTTTGGATGTGGTATCAAGAAACTATTTTCCAAGGCACATTTATGCAACAATCCTTATTCAGATGGATTTAATATTTAGAAGGAGCACATTTAGACTTTCATCAACACTCATCATAGCCCCAACATTATCAAATTTCCCATAGAATATGATGACCAACTACCTGTATACATAGGGTTTTGTCAATATTCCTCACTATGATCATGTAGCAGAAGCTTCAATTCACCCACCACAAATGTCATCTTGCACTGACCCTACATAGTGAGCAGTGAATGGGGCCAACGTTGAAATTTCTTCAAACTGTGCATGTATGTGTCGAAATTGGACATGGTTAGACTAGACACATACCTTGATGGTATGGGAGGGTTTCAAGACTCAGGGATGTATGATGTCCCGACCACATAATATTTGAGATCTTCCATGTTTACAACAACGTGCATAATGGGCATCTCATTGTCAAATGTTGTTGTTTCCATCTATAGAATCTTTGTTGGAACTCTCTTGAAACATATGGATCCTTCCCCTTATTACTACATTATCCAAGTTGACGATGGAGGATACTCACCACTTTCTTCCAACATGCCACATATCCCTTCTACCCCTAGACAAGGGTATCATACAAATACACCTTCTTCTTCAAAACAATTAAACATGCAATATTCCACCTCATGTAGGATGTGTGATGAACACATGCCCTACATGTGACAACTTGAAGAGGAAATCCTTAGATAATTTGTAAAACTTAAAGACTCTCTTAGGAAACCCTTCCCTCCTCAATGTGTTCCCCATGCTAGACCTCCAACCTTACCTAAAATCCTTTCTCCCTTAGCACCTAATGTGCCTCCACCCAAGAAGTGTAAGACAAATATGTCTCCCTCTCCTCATACACGTTCTCCTAGAACTAATCACATAAGCATGGATGCTAACATTTTCCCTAAATAAAAAAAATGGTGCAATTATCATAATATCAACACTCACAACTCGAATGAATGTCAAGTCCTTTGATAGAAGAACTCTTCTTCTTCCCAACAAGGCTCATGATCTCCCTTGGTACAAGTTACTATGACTTGACAATGCACTTCTCCTAAACAAGATGATGCATCTCAACTCAACACTTATTTAAGACAATATATCCTTCCTCAAACTACCAAAATTACTCCTCCTCTTGAACCTAGGTCAACATAAAAAACCATCAAGTCACTCCCTCTGACATAATCATTGGGTGATGTACCTCTATATTCCCCTTAGACCCACTCTTACCTCATAGGTTTCCTCAAAATAACATCTCAAAACTTATATACTTAGACTTCTATAGGGCACCGTCACTATGATGAGTGATTCACCTTAATGACCCCTCTCCTTTCCTCTCATCCAACTTTTCCTAAATGGTGGACCTCTTATGAACCTTTCTATAGAACCCAACTCTTCTATCCTTGTATTTCTTCCCCTACCATGAATCACTTAAGGAAATGCCCTCCATATTTGATATTATCTTCTCCTCTCTTATATTCGCGTGCTCATGTTCCCTTTCTTTCTCTATTTTCCCTTGTCCATCAAACACTAAAGAAAAGACCCATCTCCCTTCACCTATTTCTTTGGTCACTCTATCAGTGGCATAGTTATTCCTGGGTCATTATCTCAAGTACGACCCTACTTGAGATGAATTTTTCTATAGTTAGGGATAACCACCACTACCTTGGTCTTTGTCTCAAGATACCAATTCCTTAGTCACATTTCATAACCTATAGTTGTGGAATCATCTATGTGGCTTCAACATCTCTTTGTAAATCCTCTTGAGTTTTCTTGAACAACCTGCATTCTTTGAAACCCTAATTTGGAAATACACACTCAAATTAGTGAAACACCAGAAAAACTAATTTGCAGAAGCAAAGACTCAGCAGTTGTTGGATCGAACGATGGACAGTGTGGCGATTAAACTTCCCGTCAAATTTTTAGTCCCACATGCATAACACAAAAGTATTTCTATGGGTTTATAACCATATCCATCACTACACATATTCAATGTGTAGTGCAAGGGTATGGTCGGGGCTCTAGGTGTTTGGACTTCATGAGAAGCTAACTAGCCTAGAGCCTAGGACGACTTGTCAGGCCCCCTACTTTTTGGTCAAAACAATAAAGACCATTGGATTGCCAATAAAAATGATCTCGTCCGTTCGTTGAATTGTTTTTATTTATACAAGCTGTGGGGGTATCGGTCATATGGGAGACCGTGGTCTTAATATTCGTTGGGTAATTTAGTTAGTGTATAAATTACATGTTAAGATTAGGTGTTAAAGGGTTGATGGATATGTGTTCATATGATAATGGTCTCATGTTTGAGTTATAATGGTTCAATTATTAGGGGCTATAAATTTTGTATTTTAGGGTTTCAAAGATTAGGGGTTATGGTTTTTAAGGGTTATACATATTATGGTTCATATGGGATAGGGGATATACAGTTTATGATAGTTAATTGTTATAGGGATTAGGGGTTTCAATATTTAGGGGTTAGGAGTGATGTGGATATGTTATATAAGGGTTAAGGGATATATGAGTTATATGTGATATGGGTTTAGCTTTATGATTATAAATGTTAAGCTTAAAGAGATTATAAGTACTTGGGGTTAGGGGTAAAGTGGTTGTATGGGATATACATTATAGGTATTAGGAGTTATATGGGTTATGATTTATAAAGGTTAGGTTTGAGGAATTATATTAGTTATATGGTTCATGGTTCTAGTAATTATATATTACATGAGCTATGATTATGGGTTTAGAGTTTAGAGGTTAAGCATTATGGGAATCAGGGTCAATGAGTAATAATCATTATAGGGGTTAGGTTTGAGGGGTAATAATGATTACTAAATATATTGAGTGTTTACAGTTATTATGAGTTAGGAATTATAGGGGTTAGTGATTATGGTTTATATACATTTTAGGATTTAGGGTTTATGGCTTAAGTCTTATAAAGATCACATGTAAAATGTTGAATGTCAAATGTTGAATGCCAAATGTTAAAGGAATTAGAAATTATGGGAGTTAAAGGTTATAGCTGTTGGGAGTAAGAGGTTTTAAGTGTTAGGGATTAGGATTTATAGGGTTATACATGTTATATGTTAAGAATTTTAAATATTGTGGGTTATTGATTTAAGGGTTATATGGGTTATTCATTATATTATACAGAGGATATGGAATTTATGTTGGATCATGTTGTCATTGATGTCAATGGTTTGATTATTTGGGAGATTGTTGGATCATATGTCATTGATGTAAATGGTTTGGTTTGATTGATGTCAAGTAATTGATTGATTG